>SJYC01101359.1:0-16941 GCA_006408675.1 Madoqua kirkii
TGATTTTATTAGTGACAGTTTATATTTGCCATTGTAACATTCAACTCACATTTGATAAATTTTATTAAACAATTTGCATACATGATCATGAGGTTTTGATTTAGGAAAATATAGAAGATAAACTCATGTTTCTTTTCTGCAGAATCAAATTCTGGATTACCAAGTTAACCCAACATTTCCAACCTTGCTGTAGATTCTACATTTTGTGTTGAGTCAGTTTGTGTCTAGTAAGGAGATGTGTATAAGAGACAGTGTCATAGCCTTGCAACACCCAAATGCCTTCAAGTTGTCTATTACCCTCACAGTTTATATGGTTTGAATAAAGTTATGATTTTTCTCTTTCTACAAAGGTGAAACAGTCATTATGGAAACGTTAATAAAACACGAGCAAGAAAAGAGAATAGTAAAAATTGAACACAAAACTTATTATTTTTTAAAAATTCTTTTGCTGTGTCAAAATGGGATCACATTCTTCTTACAGTTCTTTGTCAGTTCAGTTCAGTCACTCAGTCGTGTCCGACTCATTGCGACCCCATGAACTGTAACACACCAGGGTTCCCTGTCCATCGCCAACTCCCAGAGTTTACTCAAACTCAAGTCCATTGAGTCAGTGATGCCACCCAACCATCTCATCCCCTGTCGTCCCCTTCTCCTCCTGCCTTCAATCTTTCCCAGCATCAGGGTCGTTTCCAATGAGTCGGTTCTTCACATCAGGTGGCCAAAGTTATAAGAGTTTCAGCTTCAGCATCGGCCCTTTCAATGAATATTCAGGACTTATTTTCTTTAGGATGGACTGGTCGGATCTCTTTGCTGTCCAAGGGACTCTAACAGAACAAGTCCAGACATCAAAAGTCTTCTCCAGCACCACAGTTCAGAAGCATCAATGCTTTAGCACTCAGCTTTCTTTATAGTCCAACTCTCACATCCATACATGACTACTGGAAAAACCATAGCCTTGACTAGATGGATCTTTGTTGGCAAAGTAATGTCTCTGCTTTCTAATATGCTGTCTAGGTTGGTCATGACTTTTCTTCCAAGGAGCAAGTGTCTTTTAATTTCATGGCTGTAGTCACCATCTGCAATGATTTTGGAGCCCAAAAAGATAAAGTCTGACATTGTTTCCAATGTTTCCCCATATATTTCCCATGGAGTGATGGGACCTGATGCCATGATCTTTGTTTTCTGAATGTTGAGCTTTAAGCCAACTTTTTCACTCTCCTCTTTCACTTTCATCAAGAGGCTTTTTAGTTCCTCTTCACTTTCTGTCATAAGGGTAGTGTCATCTGCATATCTGAGGTTATTGATATTTCTCCCAGCAATCTTGATTCCAGCTTGTGCTTCATCCAATCCAGCATTTCTCATGATGCACTCTGCATATAAGCAGTGTGACAATATACAGCCTTGATGTACTCCTTTCCTGATTTGGAACCAGTCTGTTGTTCCATGTCCAGTTCTAACTGTTCTTGACCTGCACACAGATTTCTCAAGAGACAGGTCAAGTGGTCTGGTATTCCCATCTCTTTCAGAATTTTCCACAGTTTGTTGTGATCTACACAGTCAAAGGCTTTGGCATAGTCAATAAAGCAGTAATAGATGTTTTCTGGAACTTTCTTTCTTTTTTTTTTTTTGATTATCCAGCGGATGTTGGCAGTTTAATCTCTGGTTCCTCTGCCTTTTCTAAATCCAGCTTGAACATCTGGAAGTTCATGATTCACATACTGTTGAAGCCTGGCTTGGAGAATTTTGAGCATTACTTTACTAGTGTGTGAGATGAGAGCAATTGTGTGGTAGTTTGAGCATTCTTTGACATTGCCTTTCTTTGGGACTGGAATGAAAACTGATCTTTTCCAGTCCTGTGGCCTCTGCTGAGTTTTCCAACGTTGCTGGCATATTGAGTGCAGCACTTTCACAGCATCATCTTTTAGAATTTGAAATAGCTCAACTGAAATTCCATCACCTCTGCTATCTTTGTTCATAGTGATGCTTAAGGCCCACTTGACTTCACATTCCAGGATATCAGTCTCTAGGTGAGTGATCACACCATCGTGATTATCTGGGTCATGAAGATCTTTTCTATATAGTTCGTCTGTGTATTCTTGCCACCTCTTCTTAATATCTTCTGCTTCTGTTAAGTCCATACCATTTCTGTCCTTTATTGGACAATTCTGTATAATCCCTTTTTAAAAATGTATTCAACATATTGTGAACATCTTTCCTATGGTTGAATGTCTGGAGCAGCTTTTTAAATGGCTGTAGTATGTCCTAGTATCTGCAGATACTAGAATTTATTTCAGTAACTCCCTACAGTTGGATATTTACGTTGATTCCAAATTTCACTATTATAAACAACTCAGAAATGAATCTTCTTTTATCCATGATTATGTCTGCAGGATAAATTACTAGATGTAGTCTTTCCCAGGTGGCTCAGTGGTAAAGAATCAACCTGCCAGTGTGGGGGCCACAGGAGATACGGGTTCGAGCCCTGGGTTGGGAAGATCCCCTGGAGGAGGAACTGGCAACCCACTCCAGTTTTGCCAGAATAATCCCATGGACACAGGAACTTGGTGGGCCATGGTCCCTGGGACCTCACAGAACTGGACATGACTGAAGCGACGGAGCATATGTGTGCACATGCCTCTAGGGTAAATTGCTAGAAGCAGACTTGCTGGGTCAAGGCTGTGGACTTTTATAGCTTTGCTGCAGCTCACCCACTTCTCTCTACCAAGAAAGCTTCCATTTCGGCCCCAGTTAGCAGGGTGCAGGGGTGCATCCTGTCATTCTGTGACATTTCCTCCTGCCAAGGCTGCCTTTCGTGTTCCCTTAACCTATATAATTGAAGTCTACTTCAGCAATTTAGATTGATTTTCCTGGTGGCTAAGTCGGTAAAGAGTCTGCCTGCAATGCCCAAGACCTGGGTTCAATCATTGGGTTGGGAAGATCCCCTGGAGAAGGAAAAGGCAACCCACTCCAGTATTCTTGCCTGGAGAATTCCACGGACAGAGGAGCCTGGTGGGCTACAGTCCATGATGTCGCAAAGAGTGTGACATAACTGAGTGACTAACTTTCACTTTCACTTTAACTAGATGGGAAAAGACCTAGAAGACCCCTAATAATCTGATGCTTACCAAGGATGGCGGGTGAGAATATCAGCATCACATTTGGAACAGTGAATTTTTAAATGCCCCGATGGTCCTGTCAAACACACCACAGAGGTTAATAGACTCTAGGGTCACACAGACTTGATTTGAATCCTGATCTTGACTCGGGCAAGATCTTACTAAGATTCCATTTTCTCAGCTGTGAAATGGAACCATAATATCGCATCTGATGGGGTTTCTTGGGGATTAAATGTAATCAAGTGTGTAAACCCCAGGGCACAGAGTACCAAGTGAGCACACAGTAGCTAGAACTGTCATTAAATAAGCACAATAATTTGAGCCAATTGTTTACTTAGTTGAGGCCTTTAAGAGGCTTGTTAAACTGAAAATGATTTTCAACCAGCACAACAACTATCCTCATGGGAAAAGATACCTGCATGAGTTAATTTCCTTAAACATTTACTACATTCTGTGTTTTGTAATTCAGGGTTTCTTAACACTTCCTGTGAAATTTTACTTAGCCTAGCAGGCCCCATTTTTAAAAAACTTGTTCTAGCAAGCTTTCTCCATGGCAAGAAAAAGTAAACTCAGACTAGGCCACCGGGTCAGAGACTTCCTGAATGGGGGGAGCTTGGGGAAAATGCAGATCTTTGAATCTCTCTGAATCCTCTGGACTAAGATCTTTGGGTAGGTTCCAGGGGTCTGTCCCGTTAGCAAACTCCCAGATAACTCTTAAAGCTGACTGGGCCCCAGACTGCAAGCTGGCAGTAAAAATCCTAAAAGGTAACCATAAATTGGATATTGGGGGACTTCCAGAGGAAAGAATGGCATTTTTGTTTTGCTCTACTAAACACTCTAACTGAAGCACCATTTCTACTCTATCCAGAAGGAAACATGGTCTAGGGTCTTTTAACAAGGTTAGCCCTTAGTTTTAAACCTTCTGCTGTGACATGTTATTTTTCTTTCCATCTTAGATCAAACTCTCAGGGGACCCAGGTGGTGGGCCTTCTGGTTCACAGTGTTGGCTGGGCGGTAGAGTCCAAAGTTCTATGTCCTTCCTTGAGGACACAGTCATTCTGGAAAGTGTGCTGTTTTCCATCCAAATGTCCTTTGGCAATATAAGCACTGCCTCCAACAGCTAGCCTCAGCTCTGGCTCTATATGCAGAAGCCATGTGTTAAAAACTGCTTTGTTCATAATTGGTGGTTTGGTCTAGAAAAGAGAGAGCTTTTATTTTTTTTTTAATCACAAGAGGTAAAAGGTGATTTTATTAGTGACAGTTTATATTTGCCATTGTAACATTCAACTCACATTTGATAAATTTTATTAAACAATTTGCATACATGATCATGAGGTTTTGATTTAGGAAAATATAGAAGATAAACTCATGTTTCTTTTCTGCAGAATCAAATTCTGGATTACCAAGTTAACCCAACATTTCCAACCTTGCTGTAGATTCTACATTTTGTGTTGAGTCAGTTTGTGTCTAGTAAGGCTGTTTAGAAATAAACCTACTATTTAATTCATGTAAGTGCTAGCCATTAATGAAGACTGGCAAAGAAGACCCCGTATATACATAGCCTCTTCTATCAAGTTATTTTAAGACAGGCTTCAGGTTTATTTCCACACATATTTATTCCATGTAAATTCCCTGGAGACTGTTTAAATCTTCTCTATGAAGAAATCAAACTTTTCTAAGTGACCATGTAAGCTGAATATACCACCAATTTAAACCACCACCTTTTTAGTGATCTTTGGCCACAAAATGTTTCCATTCCCTTCCAGATTCAAACAAAAGACAGACTAATTGTGATAAATTCTAGTATTTATTAAATTATAAAGTCTGTAATAAAAAAAAAGTGGATCAAGAGAAACTTCTAACTACAAGGACTAGACAGCAAAACCTATGAGAAAGCTATGAAGTGTGTTACAGACAAGATTCTGAAACATAAGCTATAAGCTGTTTCCTTTAAATTTCCATTTCAGTAACTTTACTATTAAGTAGTTGGAATTCTTCTATTTTAAAACCTCAAATTCACATTTGTTTTCAATGTTATTTAAGCTATCTGTTTGTACTGATACCAGGTGTCTCGTATGTGCCAAATTTTAGTAATGATCTTATGTCAATCCATGCAGAAAGGTATGAACCAATGCAGTAGCCAGAGGAGGGCCATTAATGCACAGATGACACACACTGCCAAAGAACTGAAGGCATTTAAACTATGAAATAAACAGACCTCAAGAAAACCGCGGTTACTAAACAGCTCTCGACTACTGACACCCAAGCTCTTTATATTAAATAAATTTCTCAACAGAGATGTGTTAGACATTTTAATTACAGGGCTATCCTTCCCATACCCCTTCCTACCCCAACTCCCAAAATGCACTACTAGGGATGAGTATAATGTTACATGGGCAGAAGTTTACAGATAACCATCTTCACCTCGAGCATGGATCTGAAAACTTTTATTTAAACTTCCGTTACTGTGCACTGTCCATCAGGCCTTCGAGATCTGACACTCACTGTTCCACCCGCTGCCACTGATTGATCAGTTCCTGATCGATTAGATCGATCAGATACTGTCTGATTTGGATTGGGAACCAAAAGTCTCTGTTGGGTCAAGGGGTGTTGTGCAGCAAGCGCAGATACATCCTCACTATCACTACTGGCATCGGATTCAGTTTCTTCAATCAAAGTGTCTGGTGCTGGTACCCTGCCTGAAGATGGTGATTCATGCTCTTCTTCTCCTTCCCCTCTATGACTCCTTTCCCCTATGCTGTCTCCACCAAGTTGTAAATGTGCAGAAGAGTCTTCTAGAGAAGTGCTTGCATCAGAGGATGGTGTGGCGGGGCTTGTTAGCTGACCATCTACTGACGTCAAGGGCCTCACAGACGACGACTGAACAGAAGCTCCACTCTGAGCCGGTACACTGTCTGCTCAGTCAGCAGAGCTCTCTCTCGTTAGGTTTACGGTATTAGCATCACAGTCCAGCCTAAGTCTGGCTACTCCTTTCTTTGGTATATCTGTTATATCCCGCTTGATCTTCCTCCGACGTCCATGTTCATTTCTCCTATACTGTACCATACTTTCAAGATCAGCAACATACCGAAACCCGGCAATCAACATTTCAGTGCTTTCTACCTTTGGAAAAAGCATCTTCCAGCTCTCTGCTAGTACGCTCATCATACTGCCACCACCCATTTTTTCCTTCATAATACCAAGCATATTCACCGTTTCCTCTACTTGCTGCCTTGAGTTCTTCTGGTGACAACAACGTTGGCTTATCAAGGAAATCTTTGGGAGTTTCTTGTCGACAGAGGGCACGTCGCTTTCCAAGCCATGAAGCTCCCTTCACACATAGATAGCAGAAAACATGTTTACAAGGCAGACTGACTGGATGAACACATGTTTACAGACAAATGGCACATTCAGGGACAGTTAGAGAAGGTGCAGTATAAGAACAGGACTCATTTGCTTTCCTGTTCGTAGGAAGCATGTTTATAGAGTGATCAATTTCTCCACAGCCAGCCATCATTTCTATTACAGACCCCACAGATGCCTGCCACAAAAATAAAATCTCATCTTCATGAGTAATCAGCCAGTTTGCAGAATTTTCTCCTCCATTGCTGGATCATCCTGTGCTCTGTGGCCACAGCCAAAGCCGCCTCACCGTCTTTTCTCTTTGGCCTCCGAGCCTGCAACGGCCCGAGAGAGCTTTTAAAGAGCAATTCTACACCTCCCCTTTCAAGTTCTCCCAGGAAGATTACTGGTATTTCATTTTAAGTTAGAGTTCCTCTTTCTCTCTCTCTTTAAAGGTTTTCATATATCTGCCCAGGCAATCCATGGAATTATTTAATCGGGTACCAGGCACTCTATCAGGCACTCTGTACAAATTAATTTCAAATAATTGGAATTGACCTTGTAAAGGTCAGAGAGTAAGGATTGTTCTTCTTTCAGCGGTCCAGCATCAGCAGCCTTATTCCAATTAGCACCGTGCACATCCCTTGGGTGAAGTAGAAATTGGCAACCCACTCCAGTATTCTTGCCTAGGAAATCCCGTGGACAGAGGAGCCTGGCAGGCTACAGTCCATGGGGTCACAGAGAGTCAGACATGAATGAGTAACTAACGAACAGCACATCACCTGGGGGATGCACCTGTCATTGCGGCGGTTGAAGGAGTGTGTATTACACAGCAGAACCAAGGGGGTTAACTTTCCCCATCCCTCTCCGCTGTTGATGCAGCCCATCAGACACTCAGTGCCAGGATTTTGAGGTCTGAGCTGGTGATGCAGAGACGTGTATTCACTTGAACACCTGGAGCACTATCTATGCCTTTCCTGGCTCCGGAGGGGGGTCCTGCAGCCTGACCCTTCGAGGTCCCATGGCTGCTGACCGCTTTGTGAGACTGTTCCTATGCCTTCCCTTTTTTGAGCTTCCAGCCTCCACAGTTGTTCAATGCATGCCATTTGTTGTTTAACGTAGAGTGAGTTTCTGCTGCCTGTAAAAAACATAGTCTGATCACTAGAGATTTTGGACCCCAGTTTACAGATCAGGGAATCCAGTTCTGGGATGTAACTCTTAAGCAAAACGCTCCCCTCCTTGAACAACACGCATCAAGAAATATCCAGTCTAGGCCATGCCGGGCTGGATCTAGAGTTACAGTATCAAAAAAAGAGTATGATTTGGTTTGGCTTCCTCACTGAGGCCTGCACACCAGTGTATTTCCTGCACACCAGTGCATTCAGGGTGGCCAACTCCAGGTCTACAGAACAGTAGCTTTCTTTTGTGCAGAGTTCCACTGGTGTGGTACACAAAGCGATTTGAGTTAGAATATAGATGCATACGGGCTTCCCTGGTGGCTCAGCAATAACGACTCTTGCAATGCAGGAGACACAAGAGACGCTGGTTGGATCCCTGGGTCAGGAAGATCCCCTAGAGGAGGGTATGGCAACTCACTCCAGTATTCTTGCCTGGAGAGTCCCGTGGATGGAGGAGCCTGGCAGGTTATAGCCCATAGGGTCTCAAAGAGTCGGACATGACTAAAGCGACTTAGTACACACGCACACACAGATGAAAACACACATTTGAAAGAGATTAGGTTTTGTGCACATGTACACAAGCACACGCATTATTGCATGTTGGAAAAATACAATTAGCTCATCTAAGTCACAATTTCATGCAATTCTCCTCAGAAAGAGGAAAAGATTTCTTGGAGTTAAAAAATTAAATGAATTACCAAGGTACTTTCTGATTCTATGAATTCAAATTATTCTAGGTATCTCATATAAGTGGAATCAAGTAGTATTTATCTACATCTATCGCATATTGGCTGGAGAAGGGAATGGCAATCCACTCCAGTGTTCTTGCCTGGAGAATCCCATGGACAGAAGAGTCTGGCAGGCTAGAGTTCGTGCAGTCGCAAAGAGTCAGACACAACTGAGCAACTAACACTGCTACTGCTGATGCGTACTCGGGGCTCCCCAGTTGGTGCTACGCTAGTGCTAAAGAACCCACTTGCCAGTGCAGGAGATATAAGAGATGCAGGTTCGATCTTTGAGTAGGGAAGATCCCTTGGAGGAGGGCATACCACCCATTCCAGTATTCTTGCCTGGAGAATCCTATAGACAGAGGAGCCTGGTGGCCTGCAGTCCACGGGGTCACAAAGAGTCAGACACAGCTGAAGCGACTGAGCGCAGCACAGAGCCATCATACTGGAATGCATTTTTAAGGCTAACTTACTATGTGCCTTACAAACAGACTGTGTCTTCCTTTTTTCCCCTCTGTGTGATATGCAGTAGGTTCTCATCAGTTATCTATTTTAAACATAGCAGGGTATAGATGGTAGAGGCCAGAGGCTGTGGGTGACGATGGGGAGGGGGAATGTGGAATTAGTGTTTGAAGGAGACAGAGTTTGGGTTTAGGAAGGTCAGGGGACGAATGTGGCGAGAGTTGCACAACGTGAATGTACTTAGTGCCCCTGAGCTGTAGAGCTAAATATGGTTAATACAGGAGGTTTTACATGATATGACTTTACCACAATAAAAACATTTTTAAGGATTAATTGAATTAAAATAAAATTGTAAATAATGAAGAAGTAATTGTGTTTAATCTTAGACAAAACAGCAACAAGAAGACGTGATGTTGAGACATGAAGCTCAGAAATTTGAGGCTCCAGTGAAGGGGGAAGCACCTCTGGGGGAGAGTCTTGGGCCAGATTCTGGACCCTGACGTGTCAGCCTGAAGGAGGCAGTTTCTTGGTACCACTTCTTCCGTTAAGATGGATGATCTTCAAACTTTCGCTTATTATTGGCCATCCATTTTTTTTTATCTGCAAGTATCAGTAAAACCAAGCCTGGGTGAGAGAGATAGGCTTTCTTTAGCCAGTGTCTAATGAGCAAATGATAGAGGCAAGTTTTCTGTCTGTACAAAGGGAAGTTCTGGGAAGCCCGTGGACTAGAAATTCAAGACTGGTGTTAACTGGAGGGCATGGGCAAAGCATGTCCTCCTGGCACTGGAGAAGTTCATATCTGAGCCATCTTCCACTTGTTTATTGTTTTCTTCCAGCATTCAGTGCAAATTTATTGCCCACTTCTCAGATGCTGTACACTGTGTTGTAAGCTGGAGTTCCACAGACAACTATCCCCCAGAGCCTGTCCCCCTGAGTGAGACTAGGCTTCCTCTGTCCTCCAAGGCTTATTGGTGTTGGTGAAGAGGTCCTGGTTTGCATAAGACCAAAGGAGCGGGAAAGCACCGATCTCTGTGTATCTCGGGAGAGTGTGGGAGACACTGTGCAAGCCAACCAGGTATTTGCAAGCCTCCCTCATCTAATAATTAGTCTCCTCATCTGTAAAATGGGATAGTAATATGCACACAGAAAATGTGTCGAAAGAGGAAAGGCTTAATACCATTCACTTGTATGCATATAGCTCATTTTCTTCATCAGTTTACCCATGATAGATATTAGATCATTTCCACTTGTGGCTGTTTTAAGTAGTAGATGTGGGGATGCAAATTATTCAGCCTTAATGAAGAAAAAAATCTTGTCACATGCTACAACAGGAATGAACCTTGAGGACCTTATGCTAAATAAAATAATCCAGTCACAGAAGGATAGATACTACCTGATCCCCCTGATATGTAAAGTAGTCAGGTACTTCTTAGTACAGCAGAAAGTACTGGTGGTTGCCAGCGGCTGAGAAGGGGAAATCTGGAGTTACTGTTCCAGGGTTCTAGAGTTTCTGTTGCTGCTAAGCTAAGTTGCTTCAGTCGTGTCGGACTCTGTGAGACTCCATAGATGGCAGCCCACCAGGCCCCCCAATCCCTGGGATTCTCCAGGCAAGAACACTGGAGTGGGTTGCCATTTCTTTCTCCAATGCATGAAAGTGAAAAGTCAAACTGAAGTCGCTCAGTCATGTCTGACTCTTTGCAACCCCATGGACTGCAGCCTACCAGGCTCCTTCATCCATGGGATTTTCCAGGCAAGCAGGAAGTAGGATGGTGGTTGCCAGCGGCTGAGAAGGGGAAATCTGGAGTTACTGTTCCCGAGTTTTAGAGTTTCTGTTACACAAGCTGAAACAGTTCCAGAGAGCCGCTGTCCAGCAAAGCACGTACACAGCCACCCCATGGACTGTAGCCCTCCAGGCTTCTCTGTGCACAGAAATCTCCAGGCAAGAATCCTGGAGTGGGTTGCCATTTCATACTCCAGGGATCTTCCCAACCCAAGGATCAAACCCGTGTCTTTGTGTCTCCTGCATTGGCAGGCATATTCTTTATCACTGTGCCTCCTGAAAAGCCCAAACATGAATGCATTGTACTTCTAAAAATTTGTTGAGGATAGATTTCATGTTAAGTTTTCCATCACAATAAAAAAAGGTAAAAGGTCTAAGCAAAAAAATACTATGTATTCTTTAAGAATATTTACATTGGTAGTAAGTGTATAAAAACATGGAAGGATGCCATCTACCAATCTTCTGAAAGCAATTGTACCTAGGAAGGGAGGAAGAGGAATGAGATTGGGGAGGGGAGGACCTCAATGTATTTGTAAAGTCTTAATTCTTAAAACAAGAGGATCTGAAGCTAAGAGGGCAAAATATGAATTTATCAAGTTGGGGTAAGAGGTATATTGGGATTTATCATTATTTATGGTGCTTGAAATATTTAACAATAATAATTAAGAAAAAGAAAGTGCTTATAGTATGTTTAAAATATTTAACAATAATAGTTAAAAATAAGACTGGGCTCAGCAAAGTGCTTGCCACAGAGAAGAGCTCAAAGAGTGGCAGCAAAATAACAAAGGGACACGCAAAACCTGTACGGAGATCCAGAAGAAGCCCAGAAGCGCTTCTAGAAGAACTCGGACTTTCTTGAAGCTGGGGGAGGGAGCTGGGGCCACAGCACAGGAGCTCTCTGACACTGAAGGCCAGCTCCAGACCTGGGGACCTGCCCACAGGCTTATCATGGAGAGAGATGAAGTCCCAGCTCCACCCCTGAGTTCTTTATTATCAGCGACTGTACAGCAAGACAGCTGGAACTCTGTCCTCTGTTGTCGGTAACCATGCAAAGTGGTGCAGCTACTTTGGAAACCAGTTTGGTCATTTGTAATAAAGTTAAATATTCACTTACCCTGTGAACTAGCATTACCATTCTGAGGTATTTGCCCTAGAGAAGTGAAATGTACACGAATGTTTACAGCAGTTCTATTCATAATTGTCAAGAAATGAAAATAACCCAAATATCTTTCAACTGGCAAATGGGTACAAGATGGTGGTATATCAATACCATGGAAAGCCACTCAGCAATAAAGAACAATGAACTCTTGATCCATGCAACCATTTGGATGCATCTCAAAGATATCACTTGGAGTAAAAGAAGTTAGTCTCAGAAGACAATATAATATGAGACACCTTAATATAACATTCTGCAAAAGACAAAACCACCGTGGTAGAGAACACAACAGTGATAATATTGCCAGGGACTAGGGATGACTACCAAGGTTGTTTTGGTAGAAGATGGTTTTTTGAGTGTTGGAATTTGTTCTGTATCATGATTGTGGTGGTCGGTAGGTTATACAAACAAACCTAGACATTAAAACTCATAGGATTCTGCACACCAATTTTGCCATATCTTACTACATCTTAATTTAAAAAACAAAACTTTTTCAATACTGGAAGTAGCAGTATACTTACTTGCAGGTGGTCAGCCATCAAAATTGTTTTTTGTTGTTTAGTTGCTCAGTCATGTCTGACTCTCTTTTGCGACCCCTTGGACTGTAGCCCGCCGGGCTCCTGTGTCCTTGGGATTTTCCACATAAGAATCCTAGAGCAGATTGCCATTTCCTCCTCCAGGAGGTCTTCCTGACTCAGGGATGGAACCTGCATCTCTTGCGTCTCCTGCACGGCTGGCAGGTTCTCTGCCACTGGGAAGCCCTAACATTTGCACAAAATGTCAAATTTGTCATATTTTCAAAGTTGAACCAGTTATTTTGTATATATCTTCCAAAACACACCATATTTGTCTTCAACTCCAAGTTCATTTTATGCTAAATGCAAGTCCAGTGTATGCGTATATATTGGGAAATGGAGAGTTTCCCTTCAGTGTGTAAATTTTGTGCCCCTCTTGAAGGGAGTAATGAGTAAAAGCAGGAACTGGGGGCTGAGAATGGAGACAAGATTAGCAGAGGCAGAAGTGGATAATGTATTCTTTCTATTTACTTATTATTTGTTGCCTTGAAGCACTGAAGAGGTGGACAAACGGGTCAGAGAGGCTGGTTCAGACAGTGGGGTGGGGCACTGCTCGCATGAGCTGAGCAAGGTGTTACCACTGCTAAGCCGAGACTACCATCTTGGAGACCTGCAGAGGCTTTGAGAAATGTCTGCCCAGCAGGCGGACAAATGCATTAATCACCCCAGGCTTATTTCCTTTCCGCGACTGAGAGTTTTCCATGCTTTGGGCATCCCAGGGGGATGGAGAGCAGTCAGAAATGGAATACAGTCAAAACTTGGAATATGGACTAGACGGGGCATAGAAGCAATGACCCTTGCAATGAAAGAAAACAGATTTGCAAATTAATTTTGAGATGTATAAAAATATGAATGGATGGATGGATAGAAGGGTGGGTGTATAAAAAATATGAATGGATGGATGGATAGAAGGGTGGCTAATTGCTGGACAGATATAGGATAAAGACAAATTTAGGTCCTCAAGAAGATGAAGCATAAGTCTCCAGTCTGTATGTGTTGGCTATGCATAATGACTTCCTTCTAATAAATGTATGTGGAAATGGAGGGAGAAGAGTAACTTCCTCTTTGGAGTGAAAATCCTAATAATCGCTGCCTCAGCCAGTGATCAAGACCAACTTCAACAGTGGTAAAGCAGGGGATAGGACAGTTTATCCCTTTGATGTGATGTGATGTGAACGGCACTTTACCTCTACAGTCTTTCTTCCAAAAACTTAAAACCTCAGGCTAGTCATGAGAAAATCTTCATATTCAAATAGGCAAGATATGGAAACGATCTAAGTATTCCTCTACAAATGGATGGATAAAGAGACAGGGAATATACAGTGGAATGCTACTTTAAACACGAGAAAGAAGGAAATCCTGCCATTTTGCAACAATAGGGTTAAATCTTGAGGGCGTGACGCTAAAAAATAAGTCAAGCAGAGGAAGATACAGGTGTATGATATCCTTTATATGTAGAATCTAAGAAGGCTGAACTCATAAAAATAGAAAGGAGATGGTGAAAGATAGGGAAATGGGGAGATGTTGGTCAAAGGTCACCAACTCTCAGTTATAAGATGAATAAATTCTGGAGATCTAATATAAAGCATGGCAATAATGGTCAATAATACTGTATTTCCATACTTGAAAATTGCTAACAGAGTAGATTTTAAATATTCTTACCACAAAAAAGAAATGACAAATAAGTAAGGAGACAGAGGTGCTAACTAACCCTATGTGGTGATCATTTCACAACATGTAAGTGTATCAAATCATCAAAGTGTACATCCTAAACTTACAGTTTTTTATTAAAATTTGTTATTTTGTACTAGAATATAGTTTAACAATGTTGTGATAGTTTCAGGTGGACAGCAAAGGGACTCATATACATGTGTACATTCTCCCTTAAACATCCCTTCCATCCAGGTTGCACATAACATTGAGCAGGATTCCCTAGGCTATAGACTTCCCTGGTGGCTCAGATGGTAAAGCATCTATCTGCAATTCTGGAGACCTGGGTTCAATCCCTGGGTGGGGAAGATCTCCTGGAGAAGGCAATGGCAACCCCCTCCAGTGTTCTTGCCTGGAAGCAGCAGGTCTTTGTTGGTTACCCATTTTAATATAGCAGTGTGTAAATGTCCATCCCAAACTCCCTATCCCTTCCCCTTATCCATGCCCCCAGGATCCATGTTTGTTCTCTAGGTCTGTGAGTCTGTTTCTGTTAAACTTACACACTTTAGTATCTCAATAAAACTGGAAAAAATAAATTATAATTAATTTTTTTAAAGAAAATTTCAGGCAATTCCAAACTAAGGGACACTCTGCCAAGTACCTGATCATTATTCCTCAAACTGTCAAGGCCATCAAATACAAGGAAAGTCTGAAAAACTGTCACAGCCAAGAGGAACTTAAGGAATTGTTGTTGTTCAGTTGCTCAGTCACGTCCAACTCTGCAATCCCATGGACTGCAGCACACCAGGCTTCCCTGTCCTTCACCATCTCCTGGAGTTTGTTCAAATTCATGTGCATTGAGTCCATGATGCCATCCAACCATCTCCGCCTCTGTCATCCCCTTCTCCTCCTGTCGTCTATCTTTCCCAGTCAGGGTCTTTTCAAATGAGTCAGTTCTTCGCATCAGGTGGCCAAAGTATTGGAGCTTCAGCTTCAGCATCAGTGCTTCTAATGAATATTCAGGGTTGATTTCCTTTAGAATGGACTGGTTGGATCTTCTTGCAGTCCAAGGGACTCTCAGACGTCTTTTCCAACACCACAGTTCAAAAGCATCAATTCTTCGGTGCTCACATTTCTTTATAGTCCAACTCTCAAATCCATACATGACCACTGGAAAAACCATAGCCTTAACTAGACGGACCTTGCACAAACTTAAGGAGAGAGGACAACAAAATGTAATGTGGGTCTTCCTTGGTGATCCAGTGGTTAAGAATCCATCTGCCAGTGCAGGGGACACATGTTTGATCCCTGACCTGGGAAGATTTCGCATGCTGAGGAGCAATTAAGCCCATGAGCCACAACTACTTTAGCCCACACGCCCTAGAGCTGTGCTGCACAACACGAGAAGCCGCTGCAGTAAGAGGCAGAGGCTCTGCAACTGGAGAGCAACCCCCAGTCCCCACAGCTGGAGAAAAGCCGTTTGCAGTAGCACACCAAGCATGACCAGACATGAACAACTGCAGACCCAACCCAACACAACCAAAAATAAACAAACAAGCACATGATTTTAAAAATGTAGTGTGATATCCTGAATGAAGTCATAGAGCAGGGAAAAAAAAGGATGCCAGCCAAACACTAAGGAAATCTGAAAACAGTGCCTGCTTCAGGTAATAATGCTATATCAGTATTAGCTCATTCGCTGTGACAACTGCACTCTACATCTGGGGAGGCCTTACAAATAGCTGTGAAAAGAAGAGAGGCAAAAGCAAAGGAGAAGAGGAAAGATATAAGCATCTGAATGCAGAGTTCCAGAGAATAGCAAGAAGAGATAAGAAAGCCTTCTTCAGTGATCAATGCAAAGAAATAAAGGAAAAGAACAGAATGGGAAAGACTAGAGATCTCTTCAAGAAAATTAGAGATATCAAGGGAACATTTCATGCAAAGAAGGGCTCGATAAAGGACAGAAATGGTATGGACCTAACAGAAGCAGAAGATATTAAGAAGAGGTGGCAAGAATACACAGAAGAGCTGTACAAAAAAGATCTTCACAACCCAGATAATCACGATGGTGTGATCACTGACCTAGAGCCAGACATCCTGGAATGTGAAGTCAAGTGGGCCTTAGAAAGCATCACTATGAACAAAGCTAGTGGAGGTGATGGAATTCCAGTTGAGCTGTTTCAAATCCTGAAAGATGATGCTGGTAAAGTGCTGCACTCAATATGCCAGCAAAGTTGGAAAACTCAGCAGTGGCCACAGGACTGGAAAAGGTCAGTTTTCATTCTAATTCCAAAGAAAAGCAAGCCAAAGAATGTTCAAACTACCGCACAATTGCACTCATCTCACATGCTAGTCAAGTAATGCTCAAAATTCTCCAAGCCAGGCTTCAGCAATACGTGAACCGTGAACTTCCTGATGTTCAAGCTGGTTTTAGAAAAGGGAGAGGAACCAGAGATCAAATTGCCAACATCCACTGGATCATGGAAAAAGTAAGAGTTCCAGAAAAACATCTATTTCTGCTTTATTGACTATGCCAAAGCCTTTGACTGTGTGGATCACAAGAAACTGTAAAAAATTCTGAAAGAGATGGAAATACCAGACCACCTGACCTGCCTTTTGAGAAATCTGTATGCAGGTCAGGAAGCAACAGTTAGAACTGGACATGGAACAGCAGACTGGTTCCAACTAGGAAAAGGAGTACATCAAGGCTGTATAATGTCACCCTACTTATTTAACTTATATGCAGAGTATATCATGAGAAACGCTGGGCTGGAAGAAGCACAAGCTGGAATCAAGATTGCTGGGAGAAATATCAATAACCTCAGATATGCAGATGACACCACCCTTATGGCAGAAAGTGAAGAGGAACTAAAGAGCCTCTTGATGAAAGTGAAAGAGGAGAGTGAAAAAGTTGGCTTAAAGCTCAACATTCAGAAAACGAAGATCATGGCATC
>SJYC01101360.1:0-31169 GCA_006408675.1 Madoqua kirkii
ACCCTTATGGCAGAAAGTGAAGAGGAACTAAAGAGCCTCTTGATGAAAGTGAAAGAGGAGAGTGAAAAAGTTGGCTTAAAGCTCAACATTCAGAAAACAAAGATCATGGCATCCAGTCCCATCAGTTCATGGCAAATAAACGGGGAAACGGTGAAAACAGCAACAGACTTTTTTTTTGGTTCCAAAATCACTGTGGATGATGACTGTAGCCATGAAATTAAAAGATGCTTACTTCTTGGAAGAAAAGTTATGACCAACCTAGACAGTTTATTAAAGAGGCAGAGACATTACTTTGCCAACAAAGGTCCATCTAGTCCAAGCTATGGTTTTTCCAGTAGTCATGTGTGGATGTGAGAGTTGGACTATAAAGAAAGCTGAGAGCTTAAGAATTAATGCTTTTGAACTGTGGTGTTGTAGAAGACTCTTGAGAGTCCCTTGGACTGCAAGAAGATCCAACCAGTCCATCCTAAAGGAAATCTGTACTGAATATTCATTGGAAGGACTGATGATGAAGCTGAAAGTCCAGTACTTTGGCCACCTGATTCGAAGAACTGACTCATTGGAAAAGATCCTGATGCTGGAAAAGATTGAAAGCAGGAGGAGAAGGGAATGACAGAGGATGACATGGCTGGATGGCATCACAGACTCAATGGACATGAGTTTGAGTTAACTCTGGGAGCTGGTGATGGACAGGGAGGCCTGGCGTGCTGCAGTCCATGGGATCACAAAGAGTTGGACACGACTGGGTGACTGAACTGAACTGATACATATACCACCAAAAAGCATGAAATAATACCATCTGCAGTAGCGTGGATGGACCTAGAGGTTATCCCGCTAAGTGAAGTAAGTCAGAAAGAGAAAGCCAAATATCACATGATATCACTTATATGTGTAATCTGTAATATGACAGAAATGAACTTATCTATGAAACAGAAAGAGACTCACAGACATAGAGAAAGGACTTGTTGCCAGACGGTGGAGTTTGGAAGGCAGATGGATTGGGAGTTTGAAATTCACAGATGCAAACGATTACATATAGGACAGAGAAACAAGGTCCTACAGTACAGGGAACTATTTTCAATATCCTGTTATAAACCATAATGAAAAAAATCTGAAAAAGAATGTATGTATAAGTAAAACTGAATCACTTCACTATACAGTAGAAATTAACACAACATTGTAAAGCAGCCATACTTCAATAAAATAAACTTTAAAAAAATACTTGCTATTTGGTCCCTACAGAAAATATTTGCAGATCCTTGATCTTGCGTTAAGAAAGGCAAAAGAGGGAGGGACCTGCATCATTTAAAACTTCGAGTGCCACTCTCTTATTTTAATCTTCATCCAGGACTTTCGCTTCTGCTCAAAGCTGTGCATTCAGGGCCGTCCCCAAGGGCTTTAGCGATGCGAGCTATACTTCAGTTCCTACAGGATAAGAGTGGTAGCGGTGTTGACACAGGTTTTCCTTAGGCACAGAGCTATTTGTTTTTCCTGCGGGGAGCAGCTCACTGATGAGCACCCATCTTTCTGCTTTGGAGGTTGTTCTTAACTGAAGAACTTCCGGAGGAAGAGAGAAGTCAAAGATACACGCTGCTTCTGCAGCTGCTAAGTCGCTTCAGTCGTGTCCGACTCTGTGCGACCCCATAGACGGCAGCCCACTAGGCTCCACCATCCCTGGGATTCTCCAGGCAAGAACAGTGGAGTAAAAAAAAAAGAAAAAAAAAAAAAGAACACTGGAGTGGGCATGTGAGGCTTTGCCAAAATGCAGCAACTGTGACGACTGAAATATGTAGTTTGTGATACTGCACACGGCAGCTGGAACCCACCCAGAGAGGCTGGGGCACTGTGTCCTTTCAATTTCAGACAGTTGTGTTCCCTTTTCCCTTTAAAGGCTTCTGTGGCTCTGGAAACCCTGGAGAAGGTTGTGTGAATGTGTGGGAAAGAGCCTGTGGGGGAGAGCCCTGTGCCGTCCGCAGGGACAGTTGCCTCTGAGCTTAGAGTGAAATGTTTAGGAAAGTCCACGTTGGGGGATCGGCGCCCCATGACCTTCCCTCTCCGCCTGTCACCTTCCAGCCCAAGGCAGTGGCTGTTCTCCCTAGTTACCCAACCAGAAGCTCCTAGCTTATGCCCACGGACAACACCTTTTCATAACAGCCAACATCTGTAGGTGTCTTGGGCAGCAAGTCAGATGACTTTTTGAGTCTGAAGTTTTGTTTCCTTAAGCTGGGAAGAACTCTCCAGAAGTTCCTCCACCCAGCTGACAGCTGACCTGTATCGGCTTGTTTAAGGCATTCATGAAATTGGCCGCAGTACAGAGCCCTTATGAGGCACTGGCCTTACCAGTAGGGACAGGATACTTCCCATGTAATTATGGCAGAGCTGTTGCTCCATGCAGCATCACTCAGAGGCTTAGACAAATATGAAGTCAAGCCCATAAAAATTACATTCTGACTGTAGAACCTAGGTTGTGGGAATTAGGGTGTTCATTGTTTAATTCCAATGTTCTGTATGTTCTGAAATTTTTTTTGGTCAGATGTTGGGGGAAAATTAGATTCTTATCTGGAAGTTCCATTTTCTCTGTTTCTGAGAAACAAAATAAGACTGATAGTTGAGAAAATATATTTGAACGTTTCATTCAAAAACATATCCCCCTCTGTAAAAAACAAAACAAGATCACCTCCATTAAGATCATAAGGATAATATGAATAATGAAAACACAGAGAGGGATCAACAAATGAAAAGATAAAGAGGATGTGGTATATATATATAAGGGAATATTTCTCATTATATATATATATTCTCATATATATAATGGAATATTTCTCATTATATATACATTCTCATTTTATATATATATATAGATAGATATATTATATGATGGAATATTTCTCATATTCTCAGCCATAAAAAAGAATGAAATAATGCCATTTGCAGCAACATGGATGGACTTAAAGGTTATCATTTTAAGTGAATAAGTCGGAAAAGGATGAGTGCCATATTTATCACTTATATGTGGGATCTAAAATGTGACACATGAACCTGCATGTGAAGCAGGAACAGACTTTCAGACATAGAGAGCAGACACGCGGTTACCCAGGAGGAGGGAGGGAGGGCAGGGATGGGTTGGGAGGCTGGAGTTCGCAGATGCAAAGTGTTAGAGAGAGAATGGATAAGCAGGGCCCTATTACAGCACAGGGAACTAGAGCCAGTATCCTGAGATAAATTATACTGGAAAAGAACATGAAAAACAATACATATATTACATATATGCATATTACATAGCACATTATGTATATGTAAACTGAATCACTTTGCTGTACAGCAGAAATTAACAGAACATCGTGCATCAGCTTTAGTTCAATCAAATAAAAAATTTAAAAACCACGGGGTAGGGTTCAGACTCTAAAATAATGTCAATGGTCTTTTCCTAAGATTCAAAACACTTTGGGGATAATACGTGGACATTTTCTAATAAAATATTTCCCAGTATTAGCCTCAGATTCTCAGAGCATGGTAGTAACACTGGTTTTGTGTGTGTGTGAATGGACTATTCTTTTTTTCCCCCATATTCAATTTTAAGTTGTCACTCCTTGTTTCTGACTCCCAGATTGCGCTCTTGGTAGGCTTTCATCCGTCAGAAGTTCTGAAAGAGCCTCAACCTCGTACAGATGGAAGGCCTCCTCTTCCTTCTTCTCTCATCTCCAGAATAAGCATCCAGGGGCATTTCTTCCCACCACTGCTGAACTACCCACTAATTTCTATTCAATCCACGTGTTAGCCCTTTCAACACAAATACAATTAAATAAGAAAGAATATGACAGGACTAATGAACATTTGCATTCAGTCAATTAGACCATGAGTTTTCACAGTTTATTGTCTAATATTTTTCATGTTACTATAATAAACACCCTAATTTCAATCACCCACTCTATAAGAAACCTCTTGATTAAGTGCATAAGACTTAAGTGTTTATCTTACTAAAACAAGCAGAGAAAATATTCTAAAAATTAGTAGACCAGTGTGGGAAGCCTAACATCTCACTAAGAGAAATACTGTAGAGAAGAGAGAAAAGGGTAAGAAGGAAATTTTTTTAATCTAGTAAATTTCCCGGTACTGAAGGGGTTGAGGATCTAAATGGAAAGAACTCACTGGGGCACCCAGTTCCCAAGAATAGAAACCAATTCACAGATAGGAAACGAAATGCCTCAAAAGTTACATAGGAAAAAAGAGAGAGGAAGAGAAAGAAAAAGGGAGTGGGGGAAGGAAGGCAGGAAGAGACAAAAAGGGAGGGGCGAGTACTGTGAAATGGAATAAGCATTAAACAAAAATAAAAAAATTAAATTAAATTAAAATTAAAAAAAAAAGGGAGGGGCAGAGGGAGGAAGTAAGGAAAGAAGAAGGGGTGAGGAAGAAGAGGCATCATGGAAGTGGAAATAATGAAGAAAGTATAATTGTTTCATAGAGTGAAATAAAAATGATTTGGGTACATAGGAACCTAAGCAAGCCAACAAAGAAAAGTATAAGTATTGACCTCAGGAGAAACAAAGTTATTCAAGAAAAAAAGTGTCACCCAGTCTATTGCTTAGCTTATCAGTGATGAGTTAATATCTAGAATATATAAAGAACTTCTACAACTCAACACCACCACCAATTAAAAAATAGACAGAAAAGCTGAATGGAAAGTTCCCCAAAGATGACATACAAATGGCCAACAAGCCTGTGAATGAAGCTCGGTATCACTAAACATCATGTAAACACACAGCATAACCACAGTGAGTTATCAGCTCACACTCATTAAGACAGTTTCATAAATAAAATGTGTTAAGCAGGCTGTGGAGAAATTGAAACTTTTTTTTTTGGCACAACTGGTGAGAATATAAAATGGTGTGGCCACTATGAAAAATAGATGGCTCAGAGGGAGGAAGTAAGGAAAGAAGAAGGGGTGAGGAAGAAGAGGCATCATGGAAGTGGAAATAATGAAGAAAGTATAATTGTTTCATAGAGTGAAATAAAAATGATTTGGGTACATAGGAACCTAAGCAAGCCAACAAAGAAAAGTATAAGTATTGACCTCAGGAGAAACAAAGTTATTCAAGAAAAAAAGTGTCACCCAGTCTATTGCTTAGCTTATCAGTGATGAGTTAATATCTAGAATATATAAAGAACTTCTACAACTCAACACCACCACCAATTAAAAAATAGACAGAAAAGCTGAATGGAAAGTTCCCCAAAGATGACATACAAATGGCCAACAAGCCTGTGAATGAAGCTCGGTATCACTAAACATCATGTAAACACACAGCATAACCACAGTGAGTTATCAGCTCACACTCATTAAGACAGTTTCATAAATAAAATGTGTTAAGCAGGCTGTGGAGAAATTGAAACTTTTTTTTTTGGCACAACTGGTGAGAATATAAAATGGTGTGGCCACTATGAAAAATAGTATGGCAGTTCCTAAAAAAATTAAATGTAAAAATACCTTCACTTCAGTTCAGTTGCTCAGTCATATCCAACTCTTTGCCACCCCATGAATCGCAGCACACCAGGCCTCCCTGTCCATCACCAACTCCCAGAGTTCACTCAGACTCATGTCCATCGAGTCAGTGATGCCATCCAGCCATCTCATCCTCTGTCATCCCCTTCTCCTCCTGCCCCCAATCCCTCCCAGCATCAGAGTCTTTTCCAATGAGTCAACTCTTCGCATGAGGTGGCCAAAGTACTGGAGTTTCAGCTTGAGCATCATTCCTTCCAAAGAAATCCCAGGGTTGATCTCCTTTAGACTGGACTGGTTGGATCTCCTTGCAATCCAAGGGACTCTCAAGAGTCTTCTCCAACACCACAGTTCAAAAGCTTCGATTCTTCGGTGCTCAGCTTTCTTCACAGTCCAACTCTCACATCCATACATGACCACTGGAGAAACCATGGCCTTGACTATGATCCAGTAATTCCACTTGTTGGAATATATTCTGAAGAATTGAAATCAAGGACCTGAAGAGATACCTGCACATTCACGCTCACAGCAGCACTTTTCACACCATAGCCGAAAGGTGGAAACAACGCCCATCCACAGATAGATGGGTGAGCAAAATATGGTCCATTTTTATACTGACCACTATTCAGCCTTGAAGAGGAAGGAGATTCTCACATAGTCAACACATGGATGAACCTGCAGGACACTATGCTAAGTGAAATGTGAAGTGAAGTGAAAGTCGCTCAGTTGTGTCCAACTCTTTGCGACCCCCTCAACATACAGTCCATGGAACGCTCCAGGCCAGAATACTGGAGTGGGTAGCCTTTCCCTTCTCCAGGGGATCTTCCCAACCCAGGTCTCCCACACTGCAGGCAGATTCTTTACCAGCTGAGC
Source organism: Madoqua kirkii (assembly GCA_006408675.1). Taxonomy (NCBI): domain Eukaryota; kingdom Metazoa; phylum Chordata; class Mammalia; order Artiodactyla; family Bovidae; genus Madoqua; species Madoqua kirkii. The sequence continues at coordinate 6,368 of SJYC01101360.1, forward strand.
CACCAGGGAAGCCCGTAATAAGGGAAGTGAAATAAGCCAGTTACAAAAGACAAATTACTATATGATTCCATTTATACCAGGTATCCAGGGGAGTCAAATTCAGAGATGGAAAACAGAATGGCAGCTGCTCAGAGGCCAAGGGAAGGAGGGAATGTGGAGCTGCTGTTGTTATTGGATGGGCATAATGGGAATCCCAAGTGGCGCTAGTGGTAAAGAACCCACCGGGCAATGCAAGAGTCGTTAGAGACCTAGGTTCAATCCCTGTGTCGGGAAGATCCCCTGGAGGAGGTCATGGCAACCCACTCCAGTGTTCTTGCCCGGAGAAGCCCCATGGACAGAGGAGCCTGGCAGGCCACAGTCTGTGGGGGTCACATAGAGTCAGACAGGACTGAAGTGACTTAACACAATGGGCATAGAGTTTCAGTTTTGCACGGGGACAGAGTTCTGGAGCTTGGCTGCACAACAATGGGAATATATTTGACAGCACTGCACTGCACATTTAAAAATGGTAAAGAGAGTAAATTTTATGTGTATTTTACTACCATTAAAAGTTTTAAATTACGTCAAGAAGATTAAAGGTCTTAATATCCGAGCTTAAACTATCACTTTTAGAAGGAAACAAAGGTATAAATCTGCATGACCGAAATTAGCAACAGTTTCTTAGGTGTGACACCAAAAGTAAAATTAGTTTCGTTGGACTTCAACCAACTGAAAAAGCCGTGGTCAAGAAAGGTAGAAGGCGATGGACAAAATGGGAGAAGATATTTGCAAACCATGTAGCAGATAAGGGTCTAGTGTCTACAACATAAAGAATTTGGATACTAGACCCTTTATTTATGAACTTACAATTCAAGAAATTTATGACCTTACAATTCAACAAGAAAAATGCAAACACCTAACTTTAAAATGTTCTAAGGATTGGTATAGACACTTCTCCAAAGAAAACATACAAACAGCCAAGAAGCTAGGAAGATCGCCTGGAGGAGGGCGTGAAAACCCACTCCAGTACTCTTGCCTGGAGAATCCCATGGACAGAGGAGCCTAGAAAGTTACGGTCCTTAGGGTCACAGAGAGTTGGACATGACTAAAGCGACAGCACAGCCAAGAAGCACATGAGAATATGCTTAAGGTCATTCTGTTCAGTTCAGTTGCTCAGTCATGTTCGACTCTTTGCAACTCCATGAACTGCAGCATGCCAGGCCTCCCTGTCCATCACCAACTCCCAGAGTTCACTCAGACTCATGTCCATCGAGTCCGTGATGCCATCCAGCCATGTCATCCTCTGTCATTCCCTTCTCCTCCTGCCCCCAATCCCTCCCAGCATCAGAGTCTTTTCCAATGAGTCAACTCTGCATGAGGTGGCCAAAGTATTGGAGTTTCAGCTTTAGCATCAGTCCTTCCAATAAACACCCAGGACTGATCTCCTTTGGAATGGACTGGTTGGATCTCCTTGCAGTCCAAGGGACTCTCAAGAGTCTTCTCCAACACCATTGTTCAAAAGCATCAATTCTTCAGCTCTCAGCCTTCTTCACAGTCCAACTCTCACATCCATATATGACCACAGGAAAAACCATAGCCTTGACTAGATGGACATTTGTTGGCAAAGTAATGTCTCTGCTTTTGAATATGCTGTCTAGGTTGGTCATAACTTTCATTCCAAGAAGTAAGCATCTTTTCATTTCATGGCTGCAATCACCATCTGCAGTGATTTTGGAGCCCCCTAAAAATAAAGTCTGACACTGTATCCACTGTTTCCCCATCTATTTCCCATGAAGTGATGGGACCAGATGCCATGATCTTCGTTTTCTGAATGTTGAGCTTTATGCCAACTTTTTCACTCTCCTCTTTCATCAAGAGGCTTTTTAGCTCCTCTTCACTTTCTGCCATAAGGGTGGTGTCCTCTGCATATCTGTCATTAGTCATAAGGTCATTATGCATATTAATGCATAAGGTCATTAGTCAACAAGAAAATGCCAGCCAAAACCACAATGAGATACCACTTCATACCCACTAGGAAGATAATACAAAACAAAGCAAAGCAAGTGTTGGTGAGGATGTGGAGAAACGAGACTCTTCCTCTATGGCTGGTGGGAATGTGAAATGGTCCATCTGCTGTGGAAATCAGTTCGGTTGTGCTTTATTTAGATTAAACATAGAATAAACCATGTGACCCAGCAATTGCATCCCCAGGTATATATACCCAAGAGAATCGAAAACATTTGTTCACACAAAAACTGGTAAATGAATATTCATTATTCATAAAAGCCAAAGAAGTGGAAACAACCCCGATATCCACCAACTGTTGAGAGATAAACAAAATCAGCACCCACACCATGGCAGGAAAGCCCAGTACTAACACGCGCTACAACACAAGGAGCCTCGAGAGTACTGTGCTAAGCGAGAGAAGCCCGTGAGAAAGATCGCACATCGGGTGATCGCATTTGGGCGAAATATCCAGAACAGGTAAATCACAGGGACAGAGGGAAGCCTGGAGAGGGGGTGAGGGAGAGTGGAAATGGGAAGGGATGTGTACGGGGTTCCTCTGGGGGGAGGTGAAAACGCTCTGAAATTAGACGGTGGTGATGCTGGCGCAACTCTGTGAATGATGACCGCCAAATCGTGTACTTTAAACGAGCTACACTCAGTAAAGCTATGAAAAGAATTCCAGTGAAAGGAGGGCCCTGTTGCGTCTTCCCGACGCCTGCGCTCCCCTCGTTGCTCCTGGGCCACTAGCATTTCCTTTTATCTTCTGTGTTTGATGTGCTTTATGTTTGACGTCTGCTTGCGAAATATTCTGTTATCGCTAACACGGAGTGGGGGTCTTTCCCTTGGTCCCTCCTACCTCCAAGAACTAGTTGCTTGGTTTCCGCCTCTTTACCAGTTGGGGGTGGCAGGGAGGTTGGAAGGAGGCCAGGCTGGAGCAGGGATTCCAGGTGAAAACTTACTTTGGTAATTAAGGTGAGAAATGACCAGGGCAGCCTGGGTAGAGAGTGGAAGGCGTTGGATTCTCTATATAACTGAAGACGACGCCAGAAATATTTGCCAAAATGTTGGCTGTACGTGGGAGAGAAAGAGAAGTCAAGAATGACTTTAATGGATGAACAACAAAGTCCTACTGTATGGCACAGGGAACTATTTCAATATCCTGAGATATACCATAATGAAAAAGAATGTATATATACATATAACGGAATCACTTTTCTGTCCAGCAGCAATTAACACAACATTGTGAAACAACTATACTCCAGTTTTTAAAAAGCTTTGTTTTAAAAAAGAATATAAAAGAGAGGGGAAAAAAATGAAGCCACCTCTCTTCAGGCATAACTCATCCAAGACTTACACTTGTCCTCAAGACTCCACCTCCTGTTCCATCTCCTGTCCTTGGTGTTGATTTCCGTCACAGCCACGCTCTTTCCTTTTGGATGCAAAGACTGCTAAAGACGAGGCTGTGTTTTTCTCATCCTTCAGCTCATGATCTCACAGAAAAGAAAACACCTTTTTTTTCATAGCACTGGGAAAAGTCCCAGGTCTTTGAGTGGTTGGCCTGGTTTGGGTCAATGCTTTTTCCTGTATCAACCAGGAAGACCAGGGGATGGTGCGACAGAATTCTTCAGACCTGCTTTGTCTGCCCAGGTCTTCAGTGGAAGTGGAGGCCTGACCCCACCTGAAACACACAGGACGAGTTCCCTATGAGAAGTCAGAACTCTGTAACCAGCCGTGGGGAAGGCACGTGGTCTGGAGAGAAGTTAAGGCGACCGCGGTCCAGTACAGGTGAATTCGGAGCGGAGCCAGGAATGGAGGCTGTAGACAGTTCTGCCTAAGAGACATGGCTGAGCCTGTTTGCTGTGAGGCTAAGCGGTGTCAAGGCACCCTTTCCACACCTGACGCTTAGCCAGGAGGTGGTCACACTGAGCTGGAGGTGTGGGCAGTGGGGGCCGTGTGCTGTGAAATCTGACCACCTCCCCTGAGATGGGGAATGACTTGGAGCCTCCGTGTCTGTTTGGAGAGCTTGTAAGAAATGCTGTGGATGGTGCAGGGGTCCTGAGAGCCGTGCCAGGTGCAGCTTCAGCCCAGAGCAACAGCCCAGGAATGTGGGAGCCAGCGGGCAGGTGTGTGGGCACTTGGCCGCTGCCCGTCTCCACAGGCTTCCTTCCCTCTTTGGGCCCTAAGCAGTTTCTTCACACGGGGCACCCTTAGGCCTTTCTAGAATAGAACCTTGTGCCTTGATTTTTGGCTCTCCTTCAAGGACTTGGCTTAGACCTATATCTTACCAGTGTAATTTTTGATGTGCCAGTTCAGGTAAGAAACCCTGCCCAGTTATGCAATCCTAACACAACTATGCTGACGCCCACCACACTGGCTCCACCGTGGAGGATGGGCTGCCAGCCCCCGGGCTGGGTCTGCTGGGGCAGGTCAGAACTTCTGGCTCTTACAGCCCCCTTCTGAAGAGGAGAGGGGTCTCTTAAGGGACTTCCCTCCACTGTATGTTCTCAAGCTATGCTGCTAAACAGGAATCCCTGCAGAGCTTGGAAGGGTATGGTTCTCCCGTTGTCTCCCACTTGCTTCATCAGATTTTCAGTTTCCCCTCCCAGGGTAGCTGTGATGTTGACTGGCTGCCAGGGTCTGAGGGCCAGGGGTTCATGGGCTATCTGAACCGCTAGCCACCAGAGTGGCATTCAGAGGCCCAGGCACACGTGGATGATACATGGAGATCATGCCTGGACCAACCAGAAGGTCATCTCTCCTGTCGGTCAGACTGGCTGAGCCTGAAGATTATCAGCAGCAAGCCAAGGACTAGGGTGAGACTAGAGGCTGCGGACACGGATATCCAGAAATGGCTGGGGCCAGCTGGGCTCAGTCACAGAGGAGGCAAAGATGTGATGAAGTGCAGACATGGGCTAAGATCAGCCAATCGGTACACGGACACCAGGCTTTCGGAAAAGCAAGGTCTTTTTCATATTTGGCTGTCATGTCCTAGCCATCAGTTAGGAAGAGGTCTTAAAGGGAAAGGCACCACCAGACCCAGAAGTGCCTGTCGGTCCTTAGAAGTGATGATCCTGCCAGACCAGCTTAGGCTAGAAACAGGAGTCCCAGGACCCTGTCGATTGTCTTTGGGGCTAAGTTGCAAAGTCGAAAGGGGTCAGATGTGTGGCGTCTATTGGCCTCCATCAGAAGGGTGAAGAAGCAGTTGCAGGGAGGGTTTGAGAGGAGATAGGTGAGTAGCAGGTGCATTTAGGCACCAGAGAGCTGATTAAGGTGAGGTCCTGAAGTTAAAGGGTCCCTGGAAGCCCACAGGAAGCCAGAAGGATAGAGAGGAGGAACTGGTAATTGACAGGTGGTGGAATTTGTAGTTCCTGGATGAGACACTGCCCTGTCTAGGAGATGTAGAGTCTAATTTGTGTCCCCTTGAATGTGGACTGAGTTCCTTGACTCACCTGTGGCCTGCAGAATAAGGTGAAAATGAAGCTTCCTGACCTCGGTGGTGAGGTCAGCAAGGCCAAGCATCCTCTGTCTCTCTGGAATCCTTGCTCTCCATACTTACCCTCTCAGGATACTCATTCTGGGAACCCAGCCTTCATGCTATGATAAACCCAAGTGACGTGGAGGGCGCCCAGGTGACAGTATAAATGCTAAACCCATCCTTTGACTTTTCCCAGCCCAGGTGCCAGACATGTGAGTGAATAAAGGATGCCAGCCTCCAGCCATACACGTCACTATCAACCTTTCAATTCTCCACTGTGGTCCCAGACATGGTGGAGTACTGTGTGTTGTCCGAATACCTGGCCGCACAGTCGATAAGCATGATAGAATGGTTATTATTTTACACTGTACATTTGGGGAGGTTTATTATACAGCAATAGGTTTCTGGAACAGGTCTCAAACTTTCAAAAGCAAGTTTTTCCTATCAGGGGATGAGAGCTGGGTGTCTAATCCTGAAGTCGAGTGGGCTGGGGGCAGGTTGGGGCAGGACTCGAGATTACGCGTTTCTCTGCCTCTGTCCACAGGCGGTCCATCTGCATCACATGCCTTCAGTCCAGGTAACCTCCTGGAGGGGGAGCCCAGCCTTGAGCCTCAGCCCAGCTGACAGCTCTTGGCAGTCTCTAGTTCCCAAGAGTGGGCACTTCTCACCCCCAATTCCTGCTTATTCTGGACTGTCTTCAACTAAGCCACTGTCCAGGGCCTTGTTCCAGCCCTGGAACATCATAACATTTAATACTAATATATGCTTTATAAATGAATGATATATTTTATTAAAACGAATATAAAAGGAACAAATTTTATAAAAACATGTGATTTACATGAGGATGGCTATATGCTTTCTGTCTCAGATTCCTCAGACGTTAGGGCTTGAGTCTTCTGTATCAGATTTGACTTTGCCACCCTTTGGACTTTGTGATTTGAACAGTTCTTTTTGCAGAATTTGTCTTCTGTCGCCAACCTGTTTTTGCTCTTAAGGCCTGCAATTGAAGTTCCTCCATATTATTGATGGATCATATCCTTTACTTAAAGTCAGCTGATTGTAGATGATGACTACATCTATGAAGTGCCCTCAAAGCAAAACCTAGATTAAGTATTTGATTAAATAACTGGGTATATAGTCCAACTAAATGGACACACAGACCAGCCATCACAGATGTGGATGTCTTTGGTGGGAGTAGTTCTCTGCCTGTTACAGGTGAGAACAGTGAACATGATAGGAATAACCATCCTCCCCTCTGAGAGTCTGAGGTGGGTCCTTAGAAGGGAAGATATTCCACAAAGCACTAAACACCCAGAAGAGACAATTCTAGAGATGGAAATTTCCCATATGAGGCAAGGCAATACGTTAAGCTTACATTTGGAGGTTGGAAAGGGGGTTTCCAAGAGGTACTCACGGGGGCTAACAGTTGGAGGAGAGTAAGAGGGTAGCAAGAATCACCCTTGAGACCTCCCCCCAACGTTGTTGATGGAAATGTAAATTGGCCAGCCACTATGGAAAATAGTATGGAAGGTCCTCCAAAAACTAAAAGTAGAATGACCATATGACCCAACATTTCCACTCCTGGGTATATATCCAAAGAAGACAAAAATGTTAATTCAAAAAGATATGTGCACCTCCATGCTCATAGTAGGACTATTTACAATAGCCAAAATAGAAACAACCCAAATGTCCAGATGAATGGATAGAGAAGATGTGGTATATATAAAGTGGAGTAGCACTCAGACATTAAAAAAAAAAAAAGAATGAAATAATGCCATTTGGAGCAACATGCATGGATCTCGAGATTATCCTACTAAGTGCAATAAGTCAGGCAGAGAAAGACAAATACCATATGATGTGACTTATTTGTAGAATCTGTGAAACAGAAACAAACTCACAGACACAGAGAAGAAACTTATGGTTGCCCAGGGGAAGGGGGTGGGGAAGAACGAAGTGGGAGTTTGAGTTTAGCAGATACAAACTGTTGTGTAGAGAATGGACAAACAAGGTCCTACTGTATAGCACAGGGAACTATATTCAATAGTTTATCAATAACCTGTAATAAACCATAAGGGAAAAGAATATTTAAAAAGGAGGACTTCCCTGGTGGTACAGGGGATAAGGATGTACCTGCAAAAGCAGTGGACAGTGGTTCCATTCCTTGTCTGGGAAGATTCCACACGCCTTGAAGCCAGTAAGCCCGCATACACACAACTAGTGAGCCGCGCTCTAAAGCCTACGAACCGAAACTACCGCAGCCCGTTTTCCTAGAGCCTGTGGCCCACGACAAGAGAAGCTGTTTCAGTGAGAAGCCCGAGCACCCCAATGAAGAGTAGCCCCTGCTTGCCGCAGCTAGAGAGAGCCCATGTGCAGCGGTGAAGACCCAACACAACCAGAAATAAACAATTTTTAAGGAGGAATATTAAAAAGGAATGTATGTATGTATAGCTGAATCCTTTTGCTGTTCAGCAGAAATGAATACAGCGCTGTCAGTCAACTATACTGTAATAAGATGAATGTTTTAAAAAGAGGGCACTACCCTTGGAGGCCACGTAGTGGGGTGAAGCCTTAGCCAGCTCCAAAGGCTCTTAGGTGCGTCAGATCAGGAGACGCTAATTGACAAAATTCCAACTTTTTGGAAACATCTCCACGTTACCACACTTAGGAATCGATCCCCAAAGTCCTGTGTGCTCCTTTGCGGGGAGCAGTTCTGAAGTTAAGTGGGCCATCTTGTGCTCCTTGGTTAGCAGGCTTAGGGAGAGGCGAGGATGCAGAAAAAACACCCTGGGTTTAGAGCAGAGGTGGCAGCTGCTGAAAAATGGGAAAGAAGACAGAGTTTTCAGGTCCGTGACCACAGGGGAATACACAGATTCCTGGTCTGGACTGAAGAAGAGGCCTTGGTGCTGAGGAGTACTTGATAATCATGCACACGACCCCCAAACACCCAGAGAGCTCTGGGGAGCATGGGGGGTCGTTGACCCCCACTGCTAAGCTTGCTTAGCACCCTGGATCTCAAGACCCATCAGCATGTCCCCAGCAGAGCCCGGATTATTGAAACTCATGTGTTTCAAGCTTTGCTGATAAATGATTGGTGGGGGTGGGGCTGGATCAGCTGCTCTAGGACAGGGTCCCCCAGCCTCCGGGATCTAATGCCTGATCATCTGAGGTGGAGCTGATGTAATAAAAATGGAAGCAAAGTGCACAATAAATGTAATTTGCTTGAACCATCCTGAAATCCTCCCCACTGCCAGCCCGTGGAAAAACTGTCTTCCACAAACCCGTGCTATAGACTCTTTCCTTAGGGGAACACTTGTAAAGCTTGTGCCCTTGGCTGATAAAGAAATTGTGCCCCAGGAGTCAGGGGGTGACAGAGCTCAGGAGGAGCAAATTAAAGTTATCATGAGGTAGCCCAAGTGTGTTCCCTAAAGGTATGAGCTGAACACCCTCACTACCGAACCCAGCTAGAAGGAGAGCCTATGAGAGGAGAGAGGACTTTGAGTGGAATTTAAAAAAAAAACAAACATTTCTAGCAGCTTCCAAAAGCAAGAGCAGAGTGGATCCTGCAAGTGCCTGGAGGTTTGAATGTAGACGTGACGGTGGTTCAAGCGTCCACATATCCATCCAGAAGAAGAAATAGAATCAAGGAAAGTTTTTCAAACCGAGACTACCTCTGTCCAAGTCCAGTCATTTACCATCTGGTATATGTGCCATAAGTTATTTTCTGCTAATTAAATCTATCTGGGGCCATTTGGTCCCATGATCCCATGTTAGGAAAGATTTCGTGCTTTAAAGTGCCAGCTGAGTACTGAAATGAGTGTCCTTGGGGGCAGTTCAGGGTCCTCAAAGGGACTTGCAGATGACGGCCCAACAAGGCTGAAGGGAACCCACGGGGGTGGCAGTTCATGGACTGAAAGGTATGTGGCCGGAGTCACCCTGCACCATGCATGGGAGTTTCAAATGTGTCTTCTCTGGGAACGTCAGCGTTCTCTAGGTGTGAGGAGGGGCCACACCTGTTGGAAGCTGGTTGCGCTGGTCGAGTTGCTTTTGTGGAGTCCCGTGAGGCTTGCGGTGGCTCCCTTCAGAACATCTATGAGGCCAACAGAGCATCTGGCCTTGCGTCTGCCCACAGGCCCACCCACCTTCCTGCCTCGTGCCGCTGTCGTCCCTCAGAAGCAACAATTTGCGTCTGCCTCTGAAGGAGCTTATCCTTCACGCGGATTACTAGTTGGATGAGAAATTCCAAATTTCTTGGACTCTGCAGCCATTACAGTGGAAACCGGAAGCAAAGCAGGGACCTGGTTAAGATGGGGAGACCATTTGTCAGGTCCTTGCATGGCTTATTTTTCTGGCCACACAGCGGAATCCCCTGCCAGGAGCTGGGAGCAGCACACTCCTCTGTGACCTTGCTCATGCGTGGGGTGCCGTTCAGCAGGACGGAGCTGCATCTGGTGATGAGCAACGGAATCCAGGGCCTTGTCAGGGAGGATCGAGTGTGTCTGCTCTCAGAAGGCCAGACGGGGTGGGTGTGAAGGGCTGCCAGGAGGCCAGAGAGAATGTTATGCCTTTTCCTGGTCTTCTCTCCCTTACTGTGTGATCCAGGCAGTCTGACTCCTAACGCTTCCCTGTATGTGTCCTTACCTCTCCACTCCCGACACCAAAGAACTGGTCATTTTCTCCTCTGTTGCAAACACGCCCTTGCTGGACTCTTCTGTCTCATCCTCATCCCCTCTAGCTTGCCCCCACCCAAGTCCCCTCAGGCTTCGTCAATTCACTCCACTGCCTGGAATCCTTCAACAAAACCACCTTGACTCTCCACCACAAGCTCCTGACTTTTGCTTTGAACCGAGAACAAAATGTAATAAAAATTTTCTTACTATATGCACATTATAAAAAGTGGGCAACAAGGTCCTACTGTATAGCACAGGGAACTCTGCTCAGTGACATGCGAGAGACTGGATGAGGGGGGAGTGGCGGGAGAATGGACACACGTATATGAAGGGCCGAGTCCCTGCACAGCGCACCTGAAACTCTCACAGCGTTGCTATTTGCCTGTGGAAGTAGTGAAAGCATTAGTCGCTCAGTCATGTCTGACTCTCGGTGACCCCATGGACTGGAGCCTGCCAGGCTCCTCTGTCCAGGGGATGCTCCAGGCTATGCTCCAGTATAAGACAAAAAGTTAAAAAATAACAAAGTAAACAAATGAATCAAGGTTTAAAGAAAAAAAACTGGGCAATATAGATAAACACAAGGAAAAAGCTGAAATTCACCTGTAATGATGTCATACAGAGATAACAGCTGCAGATGCTATATTATGTAACAGGAATGTCCTCTGGGAATGATTAGATCACCAAGGTGAACACCTATGTTACAGTAGCTTTGAGACAACATCTCACAACTGAGTGTCCCTCTGATAGCTCTCCCACAAAGACTCCCTCAGCTATCTCTGAGTCTCCCATGTGAGCTTAGGGGCAAGTCAGCCCTTGATCTTCCAGTTCAGTTTCCTGGTGGAGATGCTGCTACATTCCAGCCCTTTGGGAAGGTGTCTCGGCTCCAGGTGTCACCAGGGGAACCCTGATTCCCGATCCTCCCATGGACCCAGTGGGTCTGTGAGCTGACACGGTGGGGCGACTGGGTGTTTCCCTTCTTTCTTTCATTCTCTAAGCTCTTCCCGGGCACCCAGGCATCCAGAGCACATACAGAAAGGAAAGGAAACCTCAGTGATACTACAAAACATCTTCCTCTTTCAGGAATCAAAATCCCACAAAATCCCCCCAGTATGTGATAGCAACCACCTCGTGTGCTTTCTGCATGCCAGACTCGGTTCTAAGCCCTTCCCACAGATTAGTACCTTTAATCTCCAACAATCCTGTAAAATCGGTACTATTGTACCATCACTTTACAGGTGAGGAAATGAACGCATTGAGAGCTGATAATGGTTTAGGACCCAAGTGTTCACAGCTGGTAAGTCTCAGAGCTGGGACTGGAGCCCAGATAGACTGGCTTAAGTGTCCACGATCTCAGGGTTCGTGTGTACTAGTTCTGAAGATGATGATCCAGGGGGACATTGATTTGGGTGACATATTACAGGTGGCTCTCCTCAATGCATAGGTTCACATCCGTAAGCCCAAACTCCTCAACACTGCCCGCAAGGCCGAGATGCCTCAGTGCTGCAGAGTGCTCTGTTTCTGCTCCCCACCACCCACCCCGAGGGGCAGGTCCTCTGAACCACAGGGCCCCGCCGCCCTCCGGAGCGCTCACACTCCCCCAGGTCTCTCTGCCTTCACACATGGCTACTCTCCTTGCCCTTGACATCTGTGTTGCTGGTGGGCTGGGTGGTCTTCCTGGTCCCAGTCCGGCGCTGCGGAGTCTCAGGCCTTCCTTGACTTTTCCAGAAGCTTCATGCCCCCTCCTCCCCACTGCCAGCCCTAAGGCTGCTGAAGGACCAACTCACGGTCTCAGAGTTCAATGGGAAATAACACTGGGCTTTATTTACCACTTCCTTGGGGCCTGCCATAGCATTAATGAACTCATCTTAATAAACTCATTACCTTTTACAGATTAATATTTGCTGTATTTTCATCATTTTCTAGGAAAGGTGATTCCATTGCTTTTTTAGTGGTCAATTCCAGTTCCCACACCTCCCGCTTAGAACCTTATTCCCTAGTTAATCTGTGTTTTCTGTTTCCCTCTCCACAACAGTTACCACAAGCTCTGCTTCGTCTGTGCAGAACTGTGCAAAAATGGATTATGGAATATACCCAAGATGACAGGTTGTCATAAACAGTCCTGGAAACACAAGTGCCAAGACACGCTGGTTGAGAAACAGCTCCCAGCTCCACCCCACCCTTCTGGGAAGAGAAACAAGTTCTCCCTTTTTACAGGGAACATTAAAGCTAGCTTTCAATCTTCAGTGTTTTGAGGGGTGAAACCTCCAGATCTGCAGTATCTTTTAATTAAGTCCTACCACATAAGAAATAGCATGGAAACACTTCTGATTCAAGTCAAATAAAAGTTATGTCAAAATCCAATCTCTGAAGTTTTCATCACAAGAAAAAAAAATGTCTTCCATTTCTTTAATTATGTATCTATGAGATGATGAATGCTCACCCAACTTACTGTGATAATCACTTGATGATGTATGTGAGTCAAATCATGATCTGTGGTCTTTAAACGTCTACAGTGCTGTGTGTCAACCAGATCCCAATGAAACTGGAAGAGAAAAGTCCAGTCTCTGAGATTGTGGTCTAGAGATTCATTTTCTTTACAACTGTCCTTTCTTTGCCTAGTTTTTTTGAGTGGGAGGGAGGCTATGGGCTTAAGTATTTTTCTCATTAAATAATTACCGTCCTTTCACCTCTTTGGGGGCTTCCCTGATGACTCAGACGTTAGAGAATCTGCCTGTAATGAGGGAGACCTGGGTTCCATCCCTGGATTAGCAAGATCAACCCAAAGGATGAAAGGAGAAGGGAATAGCTACCCACTCCAGTATTCTGGCCTGGAGAATTCCCTGGACAGAGGAGCCTGGCAAGCTACAGTCCATGGGGTTGCAAAAAGTCGGACATGACTGAGCAACTTTGACTAACTTCTTTGGAATCACCCATTTTCCCAGTGTGTTTCCTGAGCCCACTTTAGGCGTGGGAGTGTCAGATGTCTATTGGATGCTGGGGAAATGCTCCAGGGAGTTTACATGTACCAAACTTTCATTCATGTCAGCAAGAGCTCCTCACTCTTAAATACTCCTCATCAAGCAACAAAAAGCCGTGTTCACGTGGGAAACCCAGGGCAGGAGAAGCTGGCTTGAACACAGAGCAATCCAATGGGTGACTCCTCTAGATCAGAGGGTACCCTCGATGATCGGATCTCTGGATGTGGTATGGTTGGCTGGGCTATAAGTCACAGATACAAGATTCTCTGCTGTAGGGAAATGACCAGCATTCTTGGGCATAGGCTAGCTTCTACTGAAGCTCTCAGCACTGAATCACTCTGCCATCCTTCTTGCATCTTTGGGGCAACCAGAGCCAGGGCTGACATGCCTGCTGTCTCCAGCTCTTGCCCACCTGGCAGCTGTGTTCCTCCCTCCATAGTCTCTGGAACATCTTCCTCTTTCTGGGCATGTCTCAGTTCAGTTCAGTTCAGTCGCTCAGTCATGTCTGACTCTTTGCGACCCCATGAACTGCAGCACGCCAGGTCTCCCTGTCCATCACCAACTCCCAGAGTTCACTCAAACTCATGTCCATCAAGTCGGTGATGCCATCCAGCCATCTCATCCTCTGTTGTCCCCTTCTCCTCCTGCCCCCAATCCCTCCCAGCATCAGAGTCTTTTCCAATGAGTCAACTCTTCACATGAGGTGGCCAAAGTATTGGAGTTTCAGCTTTAGCATCAGTCCTTCCAAAGAAATCCCAGGGCTGATCGCCTTCAGAATGGACTGGTTGGATCTCCTTGCAGTCCAAGGGACTCTCAAGAGTCTTCTCCAACACCACAGTTCAAAAGCATCAATTCTTTTGCGCTCAGCTTTCTTCACAGTCCAAATCTCACATCCATACATGACTATTGGAAAAACCATAGCCTTGACTACATGGACCTTTGTTGGCAAAGCAATGTCTCTGCTTTTGAATATGCTATCTAGGTTGGTCATAACTTTCCTTCCAAGGAATAAGTACCTTTTAATTTCATGGCTGCAATCACCATCTGCAGTGATTTTGGAGCCCCGAAAAATAAAGTCTGACCTTGTTTCCACTGTTTCCCCATCTATTTCCCATGAAATGATGGGACCAGTCTAGTTCCTTCTTAAAAGTCATTTGTTGCCCTAATTAATTGATACTTTTTGTCCAATGTCTTTGCCCCTCTTCATCTTTCTTTCCCTGTTCAACCAAAATAGTAAAAACCTGCCCAGGTTATGCGTCTCACCAATGATGTGCTGCTGCTGCTGCGAAGTCGCTTCAGTCATGTCCAACTCTGTGCGACCCCATAGACAGCAGCTCACAAGGCTCCCCCGTCCCTGGAATTCTCCAGGCAGAAACATTGGAGTGGGTTGCCATTTCCTTCTCCAGTGCATGAAAGTGAAAAGTGAAAGGGAAGTCGCTCAATTGTGTCCGACTCTTTGTGACCCCATGGACTGCAGCCCAACAGGCTCCTCTGTCCCTGGGATTTTCCAGACAAGAGTACTGGAGTGGGGTGCCATTCCCTTCTCACACCAATGTTCTCCCAGCTCTTATCTGCTGAGTATTTATCTCATGCCAGATGCTGTGGGAATATACACAGTCTACAACACAAAACCCTAAATGCTAAGTGTGTATACCTTACATTTGAGGAAACTGAGACTCAGTTCCAATGATTCCTTGGGGTCACAGACTTAGCAAATGTTAGAGCTGAAATTGGATCCAAGGACTAGCCCAAAGCATACATTTTATTTTTCTATTATTTTTAAATGTGACAAATTAATGTCCATAAAATACATTTTTCATGCACAGAAATGTAGTATTTATTGGCATGCTTTTTTGGTCTTTATGACTTGTAAAGATCGAAGCCTTTCCTCAAAGAAAATTCGCTCAAATTACCAAACGCTATCTGGATCTGAGATTTGCCCTCTGTGGATGTGTGATTTTCTTGAGCTTTAGTCAGAAGAATCCCCATGACACTGGGGTGAGGCTGCTCCTGACCTTCTCAGTGGATGTACACATATACGTGTATGTGGATGTCCAGGTGGCGCTAGTGGTAAATACTCTGCCTGCCAATACAGGAGGCATTAAGAGATGTGGATTCAATCCCTGGGTCAGGAAGATCCCCTGGAGGAGGACAAGGCACCCCATTTCAGTATTTTTGCCTGCAAAATCCCATGGACAGAGGAGCCTGGTGGGCTACAGTGCTTGGGGTCTCAAAAGATTCAGACATGACTGAAGTGATGTAGTAGGCACAGATATAGAGGTTCATGCATTGGAGAAGGAAATGGCAACCCACTCCAGCGTTCTTGCCTGGAGAATCCCAGGGACGGGGGAGCCTGATGGGCTGCCGTCTATGGGGTCGCACAGAGTCAGTCACGACTGAAGCGACTTAGCAGCAGCAGCAGCACGTATATGTATTACCTATGTATGAATGCGTTGAGGTGGTTGCTCAGTCCTGCCTGACTCTTGGCGACTCCACGGACTGTAGCCAGCCAGGCTCCTCTGTCCCTGGAATTCTTCTGACAAGAACACTGGAGTGGGTTGTCATTCCCTTCTCCGGGGGATCTTCCCCACACAGGGATCGAACCTGGGTCTCCCACATTGCAGGCAGATTCTTCACCGTCTGAACCACCAGGGAAGCCTATTATATATTCCCATATGTATGTACACACATGTGTGTCTGACCACATACATAGATATATATCCATATCTACATTTATTTTATTATCCAACTTGAGTTCTCATCAGTACCTCTAATTCATCCAATTTTCTTGCTTCCCATTTTGTAACTCCTTTTCTGACAATGAGGAAGCTGATTTCCAGTTTCCTCCATTCATTCACTTTCTGAATAAACCCCCGCCTCCCCATGTAATCAATCTCCAGTTACTGACCCCACCCTGTGAATGTCATTGTCACCTGCCAGGGCTCTAACCCCAGATGTGCACCAGCCCCAGCTCCCTACACAGACACCACCTTTATGGCCCCACTAGTGGTTTTGAGACCGAATTATCCAAGAGGCAAAGAAGGAAAGAAGGCCAACAAACGTCTCTACCTAACGTTGGAATGTCTGGAATGCAGTTATTAATATAATTACTGCCGATTCGGGCACCCAAGTCAGCTCTGCATCTGTCTGGACTTATTGTTAGATCTCCTCAATATGGGTCATATTTTCCTTCCTTGCGTGACCCGTGCTTGTTCTTTACTGAATGTCAGACACCGTGAACTTTGCCTCCTTGGGTATTCTGCTATTCTGTAATACCTTGGACTCTGCTCCGGGAGGCAGTTAAGTTTGTTGTAAACAGTGCGATCCTTTTGGGCGTTGTTTTTAGGCTTTGTTGGGGCTTCCCTGGTGGCTCAATTGGTAAAGAATCCGCCTGCAGTGCAGGAGACCCTGGTTCAATTCCTGGGTCAGGAAGATCTGCTAGAGAAGGGATAGGCTGCTCACTCCATTATTCTTCGGCTTCCCTGGTGGCTCAGCTGGTAAAGAATCTGCCCACAATGAGGGAGACCTGGGTTCGATCCCTGGGTTGGGAAGAGCCCCTGGAGAAGGGAGAGGCTACCCACTCCAGTATTCTGGCCGGAGAATCCCATGGACTGTGGGGTCCCAAAGAGTGGGACACGACTGAGGGCCTTCACTTCCCCTTCCAGGCTTTGTTAAGAGAGACCCGAGCGCTGCTCCGTCGAGGGCTAATCGCCCTTCCCGCCAGAGGCCCTTCTGATGGATCCAGCCAGTGCCCGTGACTCAGCAGGCTCCTGCGCTGGCTGTTGCCAACAGCCTTGGGCGGGGTCTGGGTGAGCTCGGCCTGTCACCTCTCCCACTGGCCGCGCATCATTTCCTTCCAAATACAGCTGCTCGGGACTCAGCTGAGACTCAGTAGGGCCCGCCGTGTTCTCTGTGTGTAGCTCTCTCCTCCGGGGGTCTCCATCCTGAGGGCTGTACCCCTGCCGGGGGCAGGGCTTCCGCATCGCCCTAACCAGGGACTCCTGTGGGCTCTCTCTCCCCCAGGTTCCTCCTCCCAGTGCCGGCCTGGGACTCGCTCAGTGCCCAAGGCAACTGAGTGTCCCGCTCATGTGTTTCCTCTCTCAGGGATCACTGTCCACGGCCTGATGTCTGGTGGCCTGAAAAGCACATACGTTCTGTGTGTGTGTGTGTGTGTATGTGTGTGTTGCTGTTATTTCAGGCAGAAGGCTAGCTCTGTTCCTGTTACTCCATCGTGGGTAGAAATGGGGTAATAGCAGCATGTATTTAAGATGAAAAAATTTAAAAAACTCTTACACTCTTAAGGTATTTCTCAATTCAGATTCAATGCCAACAATAGGTGTGCTAAGGTTCCTTATTGTTTCAACATTAGGAGATTATGAAATGATCCTGAGAGACAGCAAAGGACCTCTTAGATTCTGGTTGAACAGCAGTGGTTAGGAGCACTTCTGAATTGATTTCTGATAACTTACTTAAAAAAAGATCTGTACTAATTCTTATGGAACAGCCACAGTGTGCCCATGACTATGCTCTCACATTTGGGAAGCACCCAATCCTACTCTGAAAGAACTTGTAGAGACTTCCCTGGCCATCTGGTCAAGACTCCCTTCCACAGCAGGGAGGGTAGGTTTGATCCCTGATCGGGGAACTAAGATCCTCCAAAAAAAAAAAAAAGAACTTGCAGCTTCTTGGAGAGACAAGATGTAAATTCATACACATACAGTGAAATTGCAAGCTAGTACTGTTAATGTTTACTTGACTGATGATGATGACAATAAGTGATAAAACATCTCGTGCAAGAATTTATCTTCCTGATAATGGACATAACCATAAAACACTTCAACAGATTAACATTCGCGTCTCTACTAGCTTGCTTGGCAAGAAGGAAAGGTTTGCATGTTGTGGTGAAGATGGTGGATAGAGTCTCTCCAGGCTTATTTCAGCTTCTTCAAGTAGGGTGCCTACTCCTACTGCAAAAACAGGAAGGCTGAGCACGCCTGTCCCCAGGTTCCCTGGCAGCTTAGGGTCTCAAAATTCTTTGGGTTTCACCCATGAGATGGCTTCACATGAGAAATGTATGTGAAGCTGAGTAAGTGGGAAGTGGGGCCAGGGCGTTGGCTGGTCTGGATGGCAGCGGTCCTGCTGATCCACATATCACAGCCAGGCAGTTTGTCCAGGAAGTAACAACATGGCAGAAGCTTCCAGGGGCTTCCCGGGTAGCTCAGATGGTAAAGAATCTGCCTGCCAGGCAGGAGACCCTGATTTGATTCCTGAGTTGGGAAGATCCCCTGGGGAAGGGATAGCCTGTTTATTCCAGTATTCTTGGGTTTCCGTGGTGGCTCAGATGGTAAAGAATCTGCCTGCAATGCGGGGGACCTGGGTTCGATCCCTGGGTTTGGAAGCTCTCCTGGAGAAGAGGCGTGGCAACCGACTCAAGTATTCTTGCCTGGAGAATTCCCGTAGAGGAACCAGGCGGGGGGTTGCAGGAGTCACACATGACTCAGCGACTAAGCAGAGCACAGCAACAGGTTCCTGAACCCTGGACTGAGGTTAGATTGCTCTGGGCTAGAGCGGTGGCTGTTGACTAAGTGGCTGTTCTGTACCCAGGGGTCATTTAGCAGTCTGGAGACTTTTAAAAAGTATTGTATTTTATTTATTTATTTGGCTTTGTGGGGTCTTAGTCGAAGCAGGTGGGATCTCCATTACATCATTCGCAGCCTTTCATTGCAGTGCAGGGATTCTCTCGACATGGTGCACAGGCTCAGGAGTTGCCCCAAACAGGTTTAATTGTCCCGCAGCATGTGGGATCCTACTTCCCCGACCAGGGATCGAACTGGTGTCCCCAGCACCACAAGGTAGACTCTTAGCCACTGGATCACTGGGGAAATCCCCTGGAGATGTTTTTGATGGTCATGACTGAGGATGCGCTCTCACACATCCAGTGGGCAGAAGTCAGGGGTGCTGTAAACTCTCCTGCAAGGCACAAGAAGGTCCTGCAAAAAAGAATCAACCTGTCCCACATGCCAGCAGTGTCTGTCCTGAGCGGGCACATGCCAGCAGTGTCTGTCCTGAGCGGGGCCGTTTGGATACACACACCCTTGACGGCCTGGGCAGGTTCACAGGTGTCCTTGAAGTGAACACAGAGGTTTGAACCTCTTGGATTGCATCGTTTTGTGAGTTTCTAGGTTATATGAACAGGGCCCGCTTTGGGAAGAATGCAGGTTCACTTCCAATAAAGCCTCTTAAGCAAAAAGAAACAAGCAAACATAGCTGATAGGTGAACACCAAAAGGTATGCAGAATCACTTCTAGAGAGTCATCCTGAGAGTCAGTCCTTTTTCTCACCCCTCACACAATTTTGCAAGCACCTGATTCCTTGGATTAAATTCCTTTTCTGCATAAGGTACCCACGGCAGTTTTTAATCTGCCATCGAACTCTGTTATACATGTCACTGCCCGAACTGATCCCTGGATGATTCCTCCGTTGAAAAACCTCATCAAAGGTAATTTGTGCTAACAAACCGTGAGGGGAGCTAAGCCCTTGCCTACTTATTTGTTTCTTTCCTTTTCTTTTACCCACAGAGATGCCCATGGATCTGTCTGCAGAATACGTGTCACGTGCTTGCTTTGTTGTAAGATACAACAGAGTGAAGATGTGCAGAAATTAAGAAGAGGGTGGCAGCGGCCTTTCCTGATTTATCAGGATAGAAGTAACCAGCAGGCCATGTTAAAATAAAAACAAATCAAGGGTTCACAATGGGCTGGTGTGGGCATAAAAGTGTAAGGGAGGTAAGTGTTTTTAGACCATGCCTCCTTTAAAAACTGTTTTAAAATAGTTTACTGATTTGTTTTGGCTGTGCTGGGTCTTTGCTGCTGCATGAGGGCTTCCTCTAATTGCAGTGAGGGGGGCTACTCTTGAGCTGCGGTGTTCGGCTTCTCATTTCATGGACTTCTCTTGCTATGGCACAGGGGCTCTGGGCCGCATGGACTTCAGTAGTTGCAGTTCCTGGGCTCCAGAGCACAGGCTCAATAGTTGTAGCACATGGGCTTAGTTGCTTCACAGAAGGTGAGATTTTCCCGGACCTGGGATTGAACCGGTGTCTCCTTCACTGGCAGGCGAATTCTTTACCACTGAGCCACCAGGGAAGCCCAGATCTCGCCTCTTACTATTTCCCAACTGATGTCATTCCTACAAACACAGACAACAGAAAGGATGAACTAAGCATGAGCTGTTGTTTCTTTTCCTCTTTCTTCCCTACCCTTTATCTATTTTCCCCCCGCTCTGGCTGTGCCACTGGCACATGAGATGTTAGTTCTCTGACCAGGAATCAAACCCTTGCCCCTTGTACTGAAAGTGTGGAGTTTTAACTGCTGGACAGGCTGGGAAGTCCTTCCTTCTTCCCTATCTGATGGAGGATAAGTATTACAGGTGGCTTAATCAAAACCAGGATCATTCCAAATTTCTTTTACTTACCTGAACTAAGTCAGTGGCATTTGGAAATGAAGACACTATAAATATCTAGGGGGATGGAAAAGGGGAAAAGTCAGTGATGATTCCCAGAATTCTGGCTTGGATGATCAGAGTGGTGGAATCACTGACTGACATGAGGACAAAGTCAGAGCAGGCAGGCTTGGTACATAATTTAAAGGGCTCGCTGAAAAATGAAAAGGCAGGTCCCTAGTTCAACATGCAGGGAGAACTCTTTCCTTTCTTCCACGGTCTCTCTCTTAACTTGTGGTCTTTATTTCCTGCTTATTGTCACAGTCTCTTGGGCACAAGGATACAC
The DNA here is from genome assembly GCA_006408675.1 of Madoqua kirkii. NCBI lineage: Eukaryota > Metazoa > Chordata > Mammalia > Artiodactyla > Bovidae > Madoqua > Madoqua kirkii. The sequence goes on from SJYC01101360.1 coordinate 27,257, forward strand.
ACAGAGAGAGTCAGACTGTACAGATGACAAGGCAAACAGCAGCCAGGTTACACTCCTGCTAACCAGCGGCCAGCACCCCTGGAACTCAAGCCAGGCAGCTCCCCTTCCCTTGAGGCCTCAGACTCAACCCAGCCACAGGTCAACTGCCTGCATAACCAGAATATGGCTACTTCTGTACCACAATGAACTGGGTACCTGGACAGGGGTGGGCAAGAGGCTCACCCTGAATTTGTCCAGGTACTACCAGTCTGGTGCTGGGATGGCCACTGCTTTGCCCTGATACACACAGCGAGCGTGCCCATCCCCCTTGCACTCATGCTCAGGATCTCCCCACGGAGGACAGGGGTGCAGAGTCACAGGAGATGGAGAGCAGAGGCCCTCGGTGTGAGCAGCCAGGAGGGGGAGGTTGAGAACTGTCCCAGGAACGCAGGGAGGTGGTGTGGCGCAGGATGCTGAGTGAGCACCAATCCTCGAGCTCCGTTGTCTTGTAGGACTTCATCTATGGAACACAAAACTGAAGATATAAAGTTATTAGGAATTTCAAAACAGCTAATGCAGAACATTAAATGCTAAGTGCAAGATCCTTCTGAGCTTGGGCCCCTGAGTGACTGCCTGGTGGAGGACCTGTTGCTATGGACTGAATGTCTATGTCCCCCCAGAACTCCTGTATTGATGCTCTCTGCCCTCCAGTGTGGCTCTCTTTGGAGACAGAGCCTTTAGGGGATGGTTAAGGTTAAATGAGGTCATAAGGGTGGGGCCCTAATTAAGAAGATTGGTGGCCTTAGAAGAAGAGAAATGCAGGGACACAACGAGGAAAGATCAAGTGAGCACACAGACGGCCAGGGAGAGGACTCCCACGAGGCCCAACCATGGCAGCACCCTGAACTCAGACTTCCAGCCTCCAGAACTACAGGAAAACACATTTCTGTAGGCCAAGCCACCCAGTCGGAGGTGTTTTGTTACGGCAGGCAGCCCGAGCTGACTAAGGCACTTCTGAAGCCAGACCTGGGAGCAGGTTGTTTGAGAAACATCATGAATTCCATCGAGGGCCTGTTGAGATTTAAGGGACCTAAGTTAGAATCAACTGGCAACTTCTCATATATAGATTTACAGAGCCATCAGCCAAGAGCGAGGCTGAGTGAGGCTAGAAATACCAGTTTGGGAGGCATTAACACATAAACAGCAATTAGATCCACTGATGGCAATGAGCTCACTCAAGCCTAGGACGAGGTGAGAAACCACGGTGAGGGTTGCCAACATTTAGGATGTGGCCAGAGGTGGACCCATCACAGGGAGGACAGTGGCAGGCAAGGAGAGCTCAGAAAGGAAGGGAGGAAATTCAAGAGGAGACTGGCGTTCCAGATTCCCGGGCTCTGCATCTAGAGACGATGGTTTGGCAGATTTGGGGTGGGACCTGTATGGATGACGCTGATGCCCTGCCAAGTTTGGGAACCATGGAGAGAAGGCAAATAACATGACTTGTATTCAGAGTGACTTAGGCTCCAATCCTGATTTTAGCTTTTTGAGCTGAAACAAGATACTGAAATCTCTTTGAGCCCCAGGCACCTCTTACAGAAAAAAGGGATGGGGGTGCAGAGGGATGGCCCCACTTTGTGGTACTGATTTGAAGATTGGAGATAAATGTGTGTAAATCACCCTGCACATAGTAAACGTCCAGCAAATAGTAGGCAATGCAGCGACTTCACTTTCACTTCTCACTGTCATGAGTTGGAGAGGGAAATGGCAACCCACTCCAGTGTTCTTGCCTGGAGAATCCCAAGGATGGGGGAGCCTGGTGGGCTGCCGTCCATAGGGTCGCACAGAGTCGGACATAACTGAAGTGACTTAGCAGCAGCAGCAGCAGCAGTAAATATAACGGAAGTAGACCACACCCTTAATAAACAGCTTGACCTTGAAGTGCAGGAGAAAAGGGTACTAAGGGTCAAAGAGGGACAGTGTTTGGTTTTGTCTCAATTTCGTAAGATGGCTGAGATTCGCGCCTGTCTATAACTGAGAAGCAAGATGTGTGATGAGCGTGAACATCTCTGAGTTGATGAGAGGAATTGTCTCTAAACCACAGGAGGAATGATCAGCTTCTCAAGGGAGAAGAAACTCTGTGGAAAGAACTTCCTTGGTACAGAAGCAGGACATCTGGGGGTTTCACTCTGAGTAATTTTAATTTTTTCCATGAAGTGGAAGGCAATATCATATGCCAACAGGGTAGAGTTCTTGAGAAGAGGTATAAGTTGGAAAAGAATGTGAAAGAAGTTTGAGGAACAGGAGAGCCAGACGACAAAAGGTACAGAGAAAAATTAACAGGAAGCGCCAAGGTCTTAGCTTAGGTTGTAGACCACCAATTTTTTTTTTTTCTGTAATATATATGGCTCGATTCAGCTAGCCTGTATATAGCTAGCTGAATTATTTAAATTAACAGATTATACTACTGACATGTGCTGAATGGTTAATCTGTGCCAGGCATCCTACTGAGCATGTGGAATCTTCACAACAACGCTGGATGTAGGTACCATTCATTAGCCCCATTTTACAGATGAAGAACTGAGACTTAGAAACTTTTAACTAACTTGCCCCTTAGGTCTGCTGCTGTTGCTGCTAAGTTGCTTCAGTCGTGTCTGACTCTGTGCGACCCCACAGACAGCAGCCCACCAGACTCCCCCATCTCTGGGATTCTCCAGGCAAGAACGCTGGAGTGGGTTGCCATTTTCTTCTTCAATGCATGAAAGTGAAAAGTGAAAGTGAAGCCTCTCAGTCGTGTCCAACTCTTAGCAACCCCATGGACTGCAGCCTTCCAGGCTCCTCCATTTATGGGATTTTTCAGGCAAGAGTACTGGAGTGGGGTGCTATCGCCTTCTCCATGTCCCCTAGGTCACTTAGCTACTAAAGCAGGTTCTCAGCTTCAGGTCTGTCTGGTCTCGGAGCATCTGTTCTTAACGGCAGCATGTGGTGTATTCAGTAGAATTAGGTTCTGGTGGTATATACAATGGAAAAATAAGCAGATCAGATAGGGTTAGAGTTTGTTTCTATTTCATGTCAAGAAAGTTCAGAATTAGGCAGTCCTGGGCTGGTTCCGCAATCACCAAACACTCAAGTTCCTTCAGTCTTTTTGACCTGTCATCTTTAACACATAGTTTCCATTCTGAGGGTTTCTTCATGGTCCAAAATGGCCCCTGGATTTCCAACCCTCATATCTGCATTCCAGAAAGCAAGAAAGTGCAAGAGGTAAAACGGTACATATCAGAGTCTACTCCTTTTTCGGAGGAGCTTTCCAGCAAATCCTACCTGATAACATCTGCTTATATCTCGTTGATGCAATTTCCCTCAATTCAAGAAAAAATTGGAACATGTCATCTCAAGGGCACATTTTGCTGTACAGAATATGATTGAGCTTTATTGCTAATGAAGAAAGAGAAGCAGATATTGCATAAGTAGCTACCAGTGTCTGCAACAGTAAGGATTCCCACAAATACTTGGAAATGTAGGGGAAAGTTGCTTATTCTCATCAATACACCAACTCAGTAGTTCTTGTCAAGTTTTCTAACCCCAGGAAAGAGTGGGCATGCTCTCTTTCGTGTGCATGCTAAGTCACCTCAGTCATGTTCAACTCTTTGTGACCCTATGGACTGTAGCCTGCCAGGCTCCTCTGTCCATGGGACTCTCCAGGTAAGAATACTGGAGTGGGTTGCCATGCCCTCCTCCAGGGGATCTTCCCAATCCAGGGATCAAACCCATCTCTCCTGCATTGCAGGTGGATTATTTACCACTAGCGCCACTTGGGAAAGTGGGCCTCATAGGAGAGTGCTTCGGTAACGTTTTAGCGCAAAGGCTTAATTATTACATAAGTTAAGGTCTTTTTGGCTCCTAGTAACAGAAAACTAAGCTAAGGGAGGTGATGGAA
>SJYC01101361.1:0-12291 GCA_006408675.1 Madoqua kirkii
GGCCTGGCGTGCGGCAGTCCATGGGGTCACAAAGAGTCGGACACGACTGAGTGACTAAACTGAACCACCACCACCCCCTGGACATGCTTGCAGCACACTCCAGCCCCTATGCTGCCTGTCCTGAGAATGTTGCCCCTTCCCTCCCTGGCCCACCTGCTAAAAGTGATTGCTATAATTTTGGTGTATTTTCCACTAATCTTTTAAAGTTGTATTTTCTTTATTTATTTTAATTAATAGTTGTATATACATACCCCCTTTTTAAAAAAATAATAACTCACTTCAAAGAACATTCAGCAAATATTATTATCCATTTTCTGCACACTGCGTTTTTCACTTTAAATGTCTGGTAGATCTTTCCATATCAAGACTTCTAGAGCTGACTCTGTTTTTTTGACTGTATAGTATTCCATTAGGTGGATGCAGCATAATTTGGATGAAAGTGAAAGTCAGTCAGTCATGTCCGACTCTTTGCGACCCCATGAACTATACAGTTCATGGAATTCTTCAGGCCAGAATCCTGGAGTGGGTAGCCTTTCCCTTCTCCAGGGGCTCTTCCCCACCCAGGAATCGAACCAGGGTCTCCTGCAGTGCAGGCAAATTCTTTACCAGCTGAGCTACCAGGGAAGGATAGCCAGTCATTTACTGATGCATCTATTTGGTATGTTTTCAATCTTTTGGTATTATAAGAAAATGCTGAGTTTCAGTTTCCCATCCAGCATGTAAGGAGCTTGGAATTCATCACTTCTATCCTCACAAGAAGAAAGGTAAATAGATTGAAAATCAACACCCTTTAAAATCTTTACATCAGAAAGTTGAGATCTCACAGTTAACTGCCCCTCAAATGGGAGGGACAGGCAATTACAGAAAATTATAGTTTACTAGAGCATAAGCCTTGGAACAGAAGCCTGCAGCTGGAGCCAGCACCAGCGTAGGAAAACTTACATTGTAATCGATAAATCACTGGAGATTCAGTGTAGAAAAACTAGAGAGCTAAAAATGCGAGGTTGGGGGTGGAGGTGTCCCATCTTAGGAGAGCCCCCATAATTTTCTATGTTTTACCTCTAGGAGTTCCACCATATTTTTGTGCAGACTGAAGAAAAATCCCCTTCTACTTCTCAGCAGGGAGAGGGAAAAATAACCTTTGCAAAATATGCCCAGAGTATTCTGTTCTCCTTAATAAAGACCTGCCTTCAAGGGAAACTTTTTTTTTTTGGCTGTGCTGGGTCTTCTTTGCTGCGCGAACTTTCTCTAGTTGCAGAGAGTGAGGTTACTCTCTAGTTTGGTACTTGGGTTTCTCACTGTGGTGACTTTTTTTGTGCAGCACAGGCTCTAGGTGGGTGAGCTCAGTTGCTGTGGCACGCAGGCTTAGTTGCCTCACAGCATGTGGAATCTTTCTAGACCAGGAATTGAACCCATGTCCCCTGCATTGGCAGGCAGATTCTTATCCACTGGGCCACCAGGGAAGTCCTTAGGGAAACTTTGTCACATTGCTGAACTATTTTGGGTATCACTAGAGCCTAAAAGATGTGGGCTGGGATGTTGGTCCCTGTAGCCTTTTACTAACAGTAAGAGAAATACTCAACTCCTGTCCCCACTAGCCTTCCTGTTTCACCTACCATGAGGAAGGGGGAAAGGATGAGAAGTACCTGTGAAGGTCACGGTTCAAGGACCCAGGCTCACAAAAAGACTAAGACCTAATCATAAACTATAGAATGCTCCCCCTCCCCCACACATTACCACCACATCACTAAATGGCCATTTACTACAGTTTCCTTTCCCCAGTACATCATGTCTGACTTTTGACCAAAAATTACAAAACATACCAAAAGAAAAAAAGTTTCAAGAGACAGCAAGTATCAGAACAAAACTCAGATACAAAAAAGATGTTAGAATTATCATACAAGGAATTTTTTTAAAATCTGTGATTAATATCCTAAAACTTCTGGTGGGAACAATAGTCAACATGTAAGAACAGATAAATAACATAAGCAAAGAGTTGGAAACTCTAAGAGAAGAATTTAAAAGAATTTTTCTAGAAATAAATAACACTATAAACAGAAATGAGTGCCTTTGGTGGCTTCATCAGTAGACTGGACATGCCAAAGAAAAGAATAAGTGAGTTGGAATATATGTTAATGGAAACTTCTAAAACTGAAATGTAAAGAGGAAAAAAAGAATGAAAAAGGCAGGATAGAATATCCAAGAACTGGAAGAGGAGGCACAGTTATAAATGGTATACTGTATGCTGCTGCTAAGTCACTTCAGTCGTGTCGGACTCTGTGCGACCCCATGGACTGCAGCCCGCCAGGCTGGTATAATGTATACATAATGGGAAAAACAGAAGGTGAAGAAAGAGAAAAAGGAAATGAATAAATATCTGAACTAACAATTGCTGAGTATTTTCCAATATTAATGACATCAAGCATCAGACATCAAACCACAGATACAGGGAGCTCAGAGAATACCAGCCAATACCCAAAAATCTATATCTAGGCATAGCATACTGAAACTGTAGAAAGCCAAGGATGAAGAGAAAATCTTAAAAGAAGCCAGAGGAGATAAAGAAACCTTATCTACAGAGGAGCAAAAATAATAATCACATTGGAATTTCCTTCAGAAACCAAGCAAACAAGAAGAGAGAAGATCTGAGTGAAACGTTTCAAGTGTTGAAAGAAAAAAACACCAACCTAGAACTTGGTATCTAGTCAATTATCTTTCAAATGTAAAGGAAAAACGAACACGTTCTCACACAAAGAAAAATTGAGAGGATTTGTTGCCAGTAGATCTGCCTTTCAAGAAATGTTAAAATAAGTTCTTCAGAAAGAAGAAAAACAATAATACAATTTAGAAACTTGGATCAAAAGAAAGAAAGAAAGGACATTAGAAAAGGAATACATGCGGGCTTTCCTGGCCTTCCAGTGGTTAGACTCCAAGCTCTCACTGACATGCGCCTCAGTGTGATCTCTGGTCAGGGAACTAAGATCCCACAAGCCATATGGTATGGCCAAAAAAAAAAAAAAAAGAAGAGAAAAGGAATAAATGAAGATAAAATAAGGTATTTATTTTTCTTATTCTTAATTGATTTAAAAGTTAAATCAATTGTTCAATTGATTTCAAAATCAATTAAATCAATTGCTCAAACTAATAATAGCAACAATGTCAGCAATAATAGCAATACTTAGTAAGTGTAATAGCCAATACATAACTGAAATGAATGACAGGATGTTATAAGGAACAGGAGGGAGGAATTGAAAATACTCCGTTAAAGGTATTAGCGCTACTCATGAAGTGCTATAGTGTTATTTGAAAGTGAACTGAACTAGTTGTAAATATATATTGCAAACTCTAGGGGAACCACTAAAAAAATATATATATAACCAATATGCTAAGAGAGGGGAGAAAATGGAGTCATATACAAAATGTTCAGTTAAAACCAAAGAAGGCAGCACCACCATGTTCATTGCAGCATGATTTACAATAGCCAAGATACGGAGACAACCTAAGCGTCCACCAACAAATGAATAAAGAAAATGTGAGATATATACAATGGATAATTCAGCCATAAAAAAGGATGATATCTCAGCATTTGCAAAAACATGGATGCCCATGAGGACATTATGCTAAGTGAAATAAATAAGACAGACAGACACAGACAAATACTGTATGCCCTCACTTCTATGTGAAATCTTTAAAAAATAAAATGAAAGCATGCTCATAGATACAGGAACAGATTGGTGGTTGCCAGAGATGGAGGGGGCAGGTGGGCAAAACTGGTGAAGTGTATCAAAAGGTACAAATTTCCAGTTATAAAATAAATAAATCACGGGGATGAAATGTACAGGGTGGTGACTATAATACTGTATTGTAATATTTGAAGGTTGCTGGGAGAGTAGATAGGAAAAGTCCTTATCACAAGAAAAAAATTTTTGCCATAACCATGTCTGGTGACAGATGTTAACTAGACTTATTGCAGTGATCTTTTTGCAGTACATACACATAACAAATCATGCTGAACACCTGAAGCTAATATAATGTTATATACAGTTATATCTCATAAAAAGACAAAAGGCAGAAAAAGAGAAGGCAAACACATACACACAAAACACACACACACACACACAAGGATAATGATTAGAAAACAGGAATATTAATCCAACTATATCAGTAATCACTTTAAACATCAGTGTTCTAAATACATCAAATAAAAGACAAAAACTATCAAGAGTAGATTACAAAAAAACAAGCCCCAATCATTGTTGTCTACAAGAAACCCACTTTAAATATAGAGACAAATAAATTGAAATGATAAATTAAAAGTAAAGGGCTAGAGGACTTCCAGTGATTAAGACTCCACCTTCCAGTGCCGGGGACATGGGTTTGATTCCTGGTTCAGAAATGGAGATCCTACTTGCTGTGTGGTGCGCCAAAAAAAAAAACCCAAAAAACAAAAAAGGAAGGGATAGAGAAGGAAGGGAAAGAGAAAGATACACCAAGGTAACTCTAGTAAAAAGAAAGCTGGAGTAACTATATTAATTTCCAACAAAAATACTTCAGTGAATATCATTGTACACATATTTTTTTCTTATTTAGAAAGCAGATGATCTCTTTCTCTAAACTTTTTTGTTTGGTTTGTTTTCCTCTTTTACTTAGACATAAAATATATACAGTAACTTGGGTAAAAGGCACTAAAGAGTATAGCTTCATGAATTTTTTGCATACATGTATTTTTCATAGGTTCAACAATAATATTATCAAATAGTAATGAACTTCAGCACTGTTCTAAGTACTTTACATGTATCGATTCCTTTAATTCCCTTACTAAGCCCATAACTTAGGTACTGTGCATGCTAAGTCGCTTCAGTCGTGTCCAACTCTTTGTGACCCTATGGACTGTAGCCCACCAGGCTCCTCTGTCCAAGGGATTCCCTAGGCATAAATACTGGAGTGGGTTGCCTTGCCCACTTTACCACTGGCACCATCTGGAAAGCCCAGTAGGTACTATTATCATCTTATTTTAGAGATGAGGAAACCGTGACACAGGTAGATTAAGCATTTGGCCTCCCAGACAGTCAGGCCACAATGTCTGTGCTCTGAATATTTCCATAGTATAAGTGGCTTAGCACATTGTGTGATGCACAATATTAAGTGCTCTAAATATTATCATCAGGGCTTCCCTGGTGGAAAGTTAAAGTGTCAGTCGCTCAGTCGTGTCCAGCGCTTTTCGACTCCAGGGACTGTAGCCCGTCAGGCTCCTCTGTCCATGGAATTCTCCAGGCAAGAATACAAGAGTGGGTTGCCATTCCCTTCTCCAGGGGATCGTCCCGACCCAGGGACTGAACCCAAATCTCCCACAATGCAGGCAGATTCTTTACCATCTGAGCCACCAGTGGTTTAGAATCCACCTTGCAATGCAGGGGACACCAGTTCGATCCCTGGTCCAGGAAGATCGCACATGCCTCAGGGCAACTAGGCCTGTGTGCCACGACTACTGAGCCCATGCTTCAGAGCCTGTGATCTGCAACAAGAGAAGCCACCACTAGAGAAGCCCCCTTTCACGTAACTAGAGAAAGCCTGTAAGCATCAACCAAGACCCAGTGCAGCCAGAAAAAAATTTTTTTTTAAATATTATCATTGTTTTTACAACCATTAATAAATACAATTTCACCGAATCTGCTGCTGCTGCTGCTGCGTCGCTTCAGTCGTGTCCGACTCTGTGCGACTCCATAGACCGCAGCCCACCAGGCTCCCCCGTCCCCAGGATTCTCCAGGCAAGAACACTGGAGTGGGTTGCCATTTCCTTCTCCAATGCATGAAAGTGAAAAGTGAAAGTGAAGTCACTCAGTCGTGTTCGACTCTTAGCGACCCCATGGACTGCAGCCTACCAGGCTCCTCCATCCATGGGATTTTTCTAGGCAAGAGTACTAGAGTGGGGTGCCATTGCCTTCTCCTCTTCAATATAAACCTTCCTACCTTCAATATAAACCCAGAATTCAGCCACTTCTCACAACCCTCACACTGCGAATACACTGTTCCACAGTACCCCTTAACAGAGATGGATAGCTTTTTTCTGTGTCTTCTTAGGGACGCATTTCCCAAGCCTCTTTTGCAGTTAGGTATGGCCAGGCAATGAAACGATAGCAAAGGAACGTGAGAACAAACTGCATGTGCCACTCTCAGTCTGTCCTTATAAATACCCTCCCAAGCATACTCCTACATGTTTGTGCCTTGCTCCAAGGCAAGCTTGTAGCTTTCCAGCTTGCTACAACGTTTCCAGCTTGCTATAACGTTTCCAGCTTGCTACAACGTTTCCAGCGTGCTATAATAGAGAAGACTCTGTACCTTACCCTATGGATGACCTTGGTTGCAGCTGCTGCTGCTAAGTCACTTCAGTCGTTTCCAACTCTGACCTACAAGACCTTTTAGAACTAGCACCCCCAAAAAATGTCCTTTTCATTATGGGGGACTGGAATCCAAAAGTAGGAAGTCAAGAAACACCTGGGGTAACAGGCAAATTTGGCCTTGGAGTACAGAATGAAGCAGGGCAAAGGCTAAGAGAATGCAGTGGTCATAGCAAGCACCCTCTTCCAACAACACAATAGAAGACTCTACACACGGACATCACCAGATGGTCAACACCAAAATCAGATCGATTATATTCTCTGCAGCCAAAGATGGAGAAGCTCTATACAGTCAGCAAAAATAAGACTGGGAGCTGACTGTGTCTCAGATTATAAACTCCTTATTGTCAAATTCAGACTTAAATTGAAGAAAGTGGGGAAAACCACTAGACCGTTCAGGTATGACCTAAATTAAATCCCTTATGATTATACAGTGTAAGTGAGAAGTAGATTTAAGGGCCTAGATCTGATAGAGAGCCTGAGGAACTATGGATGGAGGTTCATGACATTTGTACAGGAGACAGGGATCAAGACCATCCCCATGGAAAAGAAATGCAAAAAAGCAAAATAGTTGTCTGAGGAGGCCTTACAAATAACTAAGAAAAGAAGAGAAGCTAAAGGCAAAGGAGAAAAGGAAAGATATAAGCGTCTGAATGCAGAGTTCCAAAGAATAGCAAGGAGAGATAAGAAAGCCTTCCTCAGCGATCAGTGCAAAGAAATGGAAAACACAGAATGGAAAATTAGAGATACCAAGGGAATATTTCATGCAAAGATGGGCTCAATAAAGGACAGACAAGGTATGGACCTAACAGAAGCAGAAGATATTAAGAGGTGGCAAGAATACACAGAAGAACTGTACAAAAAAGATCTTCAAGACCAAGATAATCACAATGGTGTGATCACTGACCTAGAGCCAGACATCCTGGAATGTGAAGTCAAGTGGGCCTTAGAAAGCATCACTACAAACAAAGCTAAGTGGAAGCGATGGAATTCCAGTTGAGCTGTTTCAAATCCTAAAAGATGATGCTGTGAAAGTGCTGCACTCAATATGCCAGCAAATTTGGAAAACTCAGCAGTGGCCACAGAACTGGAAAAGGTCAATTTTCATTCCAGTCCCAAAGAAAGGCAATGCCAAAGAATGCTCAAACTACCGCACAATTGCACTCATCTCACACACTAGTAAAGTAATGCTCAAAATTCTCCAAGCCAGGCTTCAGCAATACGTGAACCATGAACTCCCTGATGTTCAAGCTGGTTTTAGAAAAGGCAGAGAAACCAGAGATCAAATTGCCAACATCCACTGGATCATGGAAAAAGCAAGAGAGTTCCAGAAAAACATCTATTTCTGCTTTATTGACTATGCCAAAGCCTTTGACTGTGTGGATCACAAGAAACTGTGGAAAATTCTGAAAGAGATGGGAATACCAGACCACTTGACCTGCCTCTTGAGAAATCTGTATGCAGGTCAGGAAGCAACAGTTAGAACTGGACATGGAACAACAGACTGGTTCTAAATAGGAAAAGGAGTACGTCAAGGCTGTATATTGTCACCCTGCTTATTTAACTTATATGCAGAGTACATCATGAGAAACTCTGGGCTGGAAGAAGCACAAGCTGGAATCAAGATTGCTGGGAGAAATATCAATAACCTCAGATATGCAGATGACACCACCCTTATGGCAGAAAGTGAAGAGGAACTAAAAAGCCTCTTGATGAAGTGAAAGTGGAGAGTGGAAAAGTTGGCTTAAAGCTCAACATTCAGAAAATGAAGATCATGGCATCTGGTCCTATCACTTCATGGCAAATAGATGGGGAAACAGTGGAAACAGTGTCAGACTTCATTTTCTTGAGCTCCAAAATCACTGCAGATGGTGACTGCAGCCATGAAATTAAAAGATGCTTACTCCTTGGAAGGAAAATTATGACCAACCTAGACAATATATTGAAAAATAGAGATATTACTTTGCCAACAAAGGTCCGTCTAGTCAAGGCTATGGTTTTTCCTGTGGTCATGTTTGGATTTGAGGGTTGGACTGTGAAGAAAGCTGAGCGCTGAGGAATTGATGCTTTGAACTGTGGTGTTGGAGAAGACTCTTGAGAGTCCCTTGGACTGCAAGGAGATCCAACCAGTTTATCCTAAAGGAGATCAGTCCTGAGTGTTCATTGGAAGGGCTGATGCTGAAGCTGAAACTCCAATACTTTGGCCACCATATGCAAAGAGTTGACTGATTGGAAAAGACCCTGATGCTGGGAGGGATTGAGGGCGGAAGGAGCAAGGGATGACAGAGGATGAGATAGCTGGATGGCATCACTGACTTGATGGACATGAATTTGAGTGAACTCCGGGTGTTGGTGATGGACAGGGAGGCCTGGTGTGCTGTGATTCATGGGGTCTCAAAGAGTTGGACATGACTGAGCCACTGAACTGAACTGAAGCATACTCCTACATGTTTTTGCCTTGCTCCAAGGCAAGCTTGTAGCTTTCCAGCTTGCTACAACGTTTCCAGCTTGCTGCAATAGAACTGGCTCTGTACCTTACCCTATGGATGACGTTGGTTGCAGCTGCTGCTGCTAAGTTGCTTCAGTCACGTCCAACTCTGTGCGACCCCATAGATGGCAGCCCACCAGGCTTCCCCATCCCTGGGATTCTCCAGGCAAGAATACTGGAGTGGGTTGCCATTTCCTTCTCCAATTCATGAAAGTGAAAAGTGAAAGTGAAGGTGCTCAGTCGTGTCCAACTCTTAGTGACCCCATGGACTGCAGCCTACCAGGCTCCTCCGTCCATGGGATTTTCCAAGAAAGAGTACTGGAGTGGCGTGCCATTGCCTTTTCCAGTGGAAAGATGGAGAATTTTATTAAATGGTGTGAAAGGCTTGATTAAGGTAACACCTGAATTAAAAAAGACGTCAGGGGATATCTCTGGTGGTCCAGTGGTTAGAATTCCAAGCTCCCAATGCAGGAAGCCCAGGTTCAGTCTCTGGTCAGGGAAGTAGATTCTGCATGCCACCTAAAGATCCCACGTGCTGCAACTAAGAGCTGACATGCCACAATGATGATTCTGCACGTGACTGAGCCAATGGCTTTCGGGAAAGAGGATAGAAGGAAGTGTTAATAGTGTGTATTGATGGTTACTTGGTGTGTTTAACAAGGTATTTTTCCAAGAAAATGAAAAGCTCAGGCCAGAATTGGCAGATTCAATGACAAAATGGAAAAGAGGGAAAAAATTGGGGAACACAAGGTTAGAAAAGCTGCCTACTTTTGAATCCCCAACAACAAGAGAAAAGACTGAAAGAGGCTTTGTGCAACAGAGTGTAAGGGACAAGCTGTATCAGGACACGCTGGTGGCCTTGCACATCTCATATAGGTCACAGAAGCAGGGCTTGTCGATAGTCTGACCAGACTTGGCAGAAGGCGCTGTGATTCCTCCTGGAACAAAGGGAGATAAGGACAGGGAGCTGCTGCAAGGCAGTTTCCCCTCACTATCTTGTGGCAGACTGCCACAAGGCCATTTCTCACCCATCTCTCTGGTTCTGGGGAGGGCAACTCTTTCTACTCACCCCACTACCCGCCAGGCTACAGCTGCCAACTTCCATGGCTATCTAGAAAACTGCTTGACTGTAGTTTAGAACTGGCCTCCCCCCAGCAAAACAACTTAGCACACTGGTGTTCAGTCATTTGGCTCCTCTTGTGCAGTATGATGCTGTGGGACGAGGGACGTGGGGAGCAGAGACCATGCTGATCTCGCCTATGTGGTCTCTGCAATATATAATCTAAATGCATTTGGCCTTGTTATCTCTCCCCAGCCTAACAGCTGCAATCGTGTCAGCCACCAGGCCCCAGCTTAGGGACTGCTTAAGCACTTGACACAAGGCACATTAAGACTCCTCAGGTTAAAATAAGAAAAGACTCCTCAGTTAAACAGAGGGACTCTGCCCTGAAGCAAAAATCAGACTGAGTATGCAATAGATAACCAGCAAGGACCTACTGTATCACACAGGGAACTATAGTCAATGTTTTATAATAACCTATATGGGAAAAAAGCTTCCCTGGTGGTTCAATGGTAAAAAAAATCCACCTGTCATTGTAGGAAATGAGGGTTCATTCCCCAGGTTGGGAAGATCCCCTGGGAGAGGAAATGGTAACCCACTCCAGTATTCTTAATTGGAAAATCCCCTGGACAGAGGAGCCTGGAGGGCTACAGTCCATGGGGTAGCAAAGAGTCAGGTATGACTGAGCACATTCGCATAAGGGAAAAGAATCTGAATATATATATATATATATATATATATACATATATATATATATGTCTAACTGAATCACTTTGCTGTATACCTGAAACTAACACAACATTGTAAATCAACCATACTTCAATTTAAAAAAAAGAAAAAAAAATCAGATTGAGGGGGTTGTTTGGTATCTATCCTTATCTGAGCCTGTTTTTTGTGACGGCACCAAGGTAGCCACCATTCACTTGAAAAAGGAAAGGCATGGGAAGAACGAGGTAAAAACACAAAGCAGACTTAACAACTGTGTCTAGGAAAGAACTTTGAATATGGTTACAAAACTCAAAACTGCCCAGAAACAAAAAGATCAGAGGCCTATTCAGGTTTGAGGGAATTGAATCGCCAAAGAAACCAAGAGCCCAGTCTGGAAAACCCTGGAGGTTTAAAACAACCCTAGGGCAGGAGTAAGCTGGAAAGTTGATGTTGTCTCCAATCCCCATCATTACCTCTGACTCCGTATCCTACTTGTCCTCCTCAGTCTGTATTCCAACCAGCCTCTGGACCATTCCTTCAACATGATAAGCATGCCCTCATTTCAGATCCTAAGACTTTGTGTTTCCTCTGCCTGAAAAATATTTTTTCAAATATTGACATGGCCAAGTATACTGTGGATCCCAATCCCAGGCATGCTTAGGGGTAACTGAAAGAAACCAACTAGCCTTTCTCATGCAGATGCCACTAACATTGAACCCGGTGCCCATGGACCTGATGCCACTCCCACGGGCACTGGGTCCAGTGTTAGTGGCATAAAAGGAAGGCTATGGTAAGCTACTCATTCTGCCCCAGGGTCAGGCAAGGACTTCAGAGCCCCTCAAATGCAACTACAGTAAGTCTCCTACATATGAAACTTTAAGTTTCAAATTTTCACAGATACAAACATTTGTTTGCATGTCAGGGGCTTCGCTGGTAGCTCAGACAGTAAAAAATCTGCCCGCAATGCGGAAGACCTGGGTTCAGTTCCTGGGTCAGGAAGATCCCCTGGAGAAGGGCATGGCAACCCACTCCAGTATTTTTGCCTGGAGAAGCCCATGGACAGAGGTGCCTGGCGGGCTCTAGTCCATGGTGTTGCAGAATCAGACACTACTGAGCAACTAAGACTTCTTCAAATGTGAATTATGTAAGTTAGTTCAAGTGTCTGGCGTACATCGTCATATATGTGCATCCTGTACAAGTGGTTGTGCTTTTGTGCACTTTATTGCACAGTACTGTATAGAGTACAGTAGTGTGTGCCTTGCTCAGTCGCTCAGTCATGTCCAACTCTTTGCAATCCCGTGGACTGTAGCCCACCAGGGTCCTCTATCTATGGGATCCTCCAGGCAAGAAAACTGGAGTGGGTTGCCATTCCCTTCTCCAGGGGATCTTTCTGACCCAGGGATCAAACCCACATCTTTGGTATCTCCTGCATTGGCAGACAGGTTCTTTACTTGCTGAGCCACCAGTACTGTACTGTAAGATTAAAAATGTTTTATATTTTGTGTTTGTTTATATATTATTTCATGAAGCCATGAAATTATAAGACACTTGCTCCTTGGAAGAAAAGCTATGACCAACCTAGACACCATATTAAAAAGCAGAGACATAAATTTGCCAACAAAGGTCTGTCTAGTCAA
>SJYC01101366.1:0-11151 GCA_006408675.1 Madoqua kirkii
CTCCCGGGACGCGCGTCCTGGTCACCTACCCCGCCCGACCCCCCGGGGAGGGAAGAGAGAGGGTGGGGTTCTGACCCAAGCCTGACACCTTCCGATGGCACCCTCCCCCAGCCTCCGCCTCGGGGCCCCTCTTCGCTCCCTCTTGCCCCCGCGGCCACACAGGTCGCCAGTCTGACTTCCCTCTCGTCCCTTCCGTGCTGGAAGTCCGTCCTTGACACCCTCCGCCCCAGAGAAGAGCACACGTTGAGCTGCGCGTTGAGGCTTCTGGGCCCACGTCCTGTCCAGCTACTCGTCTATGCCGCCCCTCCAGGAGCCGCTGCCCTGTCCTTTCCCGGGTGATCAGGGGGAGCCCCTCGGGCCTGCACCGCGTCCCCTGCACGTGGACGGGGCTCCCCTTACACTTCGATGGCGCCAGGGCGAGCAGAGGGCATGCCCCCAGCGCGCCGGGCCTGAGGGAGACGTGGGGGAACCAGAGTTGAGACAACATGGGCGCAGGCATTCCTTGGTCCTCCATTGGGCGACCCGGCCCTGGAAACTCACCAGACGGGCTCTGGAGACGCACTGGGAGCCCCGATAGCGGAGAGGCCTGGGGAGAGCCCCGCACCAGTCCCAGCAAAGGCGGCTGGGCGGGCCTCCCCGGGCGGGGCCTCTGAAGAGACCCAGTGGAGTCGGAGCACCAGGTCTGAGTAGGGGGCTGTTACAGGAACTGACATACACCCACCCGGGGCTGGTGTGTTGGTTTGGGCCTGAAAACAGCACCTCGGCCCGCGATCTGCAGGAGGAGGGTGGCTCAGAGTGGGATGGTTTGTGAAGAAAAAAGTATATCTGAGGGATGAGGGCTTTCCTGGTGGCTCAGCTGGTAAACAATCTGCCTGCAGTGCAGGAGGCCCAGGTTCAGTTCCTGAGTTGGAAAGATCCCCTGGAGAAAGGAAAGGCTACCTACTCCAGTATTCCGGCCTGGAGATTTCCATGGACTGTATAGTCCATGGGGGTCACAAAGAGTCGGGCACAAGTGAGCAACTTGCACTTTTCAAAGGGATGAGGACCTTACTCGAGGGCTATGTGAAACCACTCAGGAGAGCCCTGCTTCTGGGGAACCTCCCCAAATTTCCTGACCCCAAAGCAAGAACCAGACCTGGACAGGGAGGACATAACTGCAGAACAACACCGAACCGACTGCCTCTCTTCAGGTCCCTGGGAGACTTAAGGGATAGTGGAGGCTGAATTTGGACACAGCTTCAGAATCCTTCTCAACACCGCAGGTCAGCCAGGGGAGCCCTACTTCAACCCAGTTTGCTCCACACACGCTCTTGGCAAAGGGGCACCCAATGGTGTCCAACCAGCAGCCCACTGGGTCCTCCCTCTGGCACCCCTCAGGGCCGCACCCTGACCCTGGGGGCTTGCCCCTGGGAACTGAACGCAGGCCATCAATACAGCCTCCTCCAAACTGGCCCTGGCGAATTTCCATGGCACCTGGGCTACTCAGAGGCATTTGAGTCTGTCCATCAATGAATCAGTCAACGTCTGTGAGCACCTTCTACAGAGACCCTGAACCTTGAGAGAGGAGGGGAGAAATTCTTATCTTTCATCCAATGAGAATTGCTGCATCCTGGCAGGAGTATCCGCTATAAAAAATTCAATTAGAAGCACCTCAAGAAGTAGTCGGGCTTCCCTGGAGGCTCAGATGGTGCAGAGTCTGCCTGCAATGCAGGAGAACCGGGTTTGATCCCTGGGTGGGGAAGATCCCCTGGAGAAGAGAAGGGAAACCCACTCCAGTATCCTTGCCTGGGGATTTCCATGGACAGAGGAGCCCGGTGGGCTACAGTCCATGGGGCCACAGAGAGTCGGACACGACTGAGTGACTAACACTTGCACTTTTAAGCATCAGACTTTTGGACTCTGTGGGAGAAGGTGAAGGTGGGATGATTTGAGAGAATAGCATTGAAACATGTATATTACCATATGTGAAACAGATAGCTGGTCCAAGTTTGATGCATGAAGCAGGGCACTCAAAGCTGGTGCTCTGGAACAACCCAGAAGGATGGGATGGGGAGAAAGGAGGGAGCGGGGCTCAGGATGGGGGACACATGTGTACCAGTGGCTGATTCATGTCAATGTATGGCAAAAACCACTACAATATTATAAAGTAATTAGCCTCCAACTAAAGTAAATCAATTTTAAAAAATAGAACGCATATTGTCTCATGTCGCAAGTGCAGAGTCAACTCTTCGGGGCTAGTGAAGGCCATGCTCAGTCATACCTGCGGGCCCCAGGTGCCCCCAACTCCCTGAACTGCCTCCATCGCATAAGCTGCCCAGGGTCCCCAGAGGGCAGGGTCTGCTGCAGGCACATGTGGATTCCGGGACGGCCCCCTCTCACCCCCTCAGTTCAGTTCAGTTCAGTTCAGTCGCTCAGTCATGTCTGACTCTTTGCGACCCAATGAACAGCAGCACACCAGGCCTCCCTGTCCATCACCAACTCCTGGAGTTCACTCAGATTCACGTCCATCGAATCGGTGATGCCATCCAGCCATCTCATCCTCGGTCGTCCCCTTCTCCTGCCCCCAGTCCCTCCCAGCATCAGAGTCTTTTCCAGTGAATCAACTCTTCGCATGAGGTGGCCAAAGTACTAGAGCTTCAGCTTTAGCATCATTTCTTCCACAGAAATCCCAGGGCTGATCTCCTTCAGAATAGACTGGTTGGATCTCCTTGCAGTCCAAGGGACTCTCAAGAGTCTTCTCCAACACCACAGTTCAAAAGCATCAATTCTTCGGCACTCAGTCTTCTTCACATTCCAACTCTCACATCCATGCATGACTACTGGAAAAACCATAGCCTTGACTAGATGGACCTTTGTTGGCAAAGTAATGTGTCTGCTTTTGAATATGCTATCTAGGTTAGTCATAACTTTTCTTCCAAGAAGTAAGCGTCTTTTAATGTCATGGCTGCAGTCACCATCTGCAGTGATTTTGGAGCCCCCCAAAATAAAGTCTGACACTGTTTCCACTGTTTCTCCATCTATTTCCTATGGAGTGATGGGACCGGATGCCATGATCTTTGTTTTCTCACCCCCTCACTAGTGAGGAAACCCTTTCCCAGGGAGGCCTGGCCAGTGTCCCCATGTGCCCTTCAGGCCGACAGGTTACCTGCTGGAGACTACTACCCCACTGCCCTTGAGGGGCGAGGGGCCTCTAGGACTGGCTGGAACCATGGGGGTCTTCAAGGGACAGAAGGAAGGGACCCGTTTTGAGGCCTCCTCCTTCTCCCCCGTGACATGCACTCCCACTGCCCATGATTTCGGGGACCTCCTAGACTCCACAAGTCTCCCCATAGACCTCACATTGAGGTTCCCTTAAGGGCCTGTGGGCCAGACATTCAGCCACCGTGAGATGGGCACAGTTCAGTTAGAAGAGGACACACAGGCCCTGGCCACACGAAGATCACCAGAGTAAGTGTGTAAACCGCTGCTCCAGAGACCACAGGGAGGGGTGCTCTGACCATGAGGAGCAGAAAGAGGATGGTGGAAATGGACGGGATTCCAGGGGCAGGACAGGTGGGTGGAAGGCGTGGTCCGCAGGCACTCCAGACCCAGAAAAAGCCTGGAGTTTTCAGATGACAAGGGATTTGGCTGCGGTTATAGCTCAGCCACCGCAGACCTGCTGCTGTATTCGTGTTGAGTCCTTTAGATGACGGCCTGAGTTCTGAGAACAAAGCTCCCAGCCTGTGTGATGAGAGCCCAGAGCCTGAAATAGCTGCTCTTCGCATGCAAACACAGGGCCTGAGCCGAAGCTTTGACAGCGCGTTTTTGTCATTTGTAAAACTCAGAGAGTTCCTCCAAGACCACAGAACAAGTGAATGACCCAACGTTTCTGTTTGGCTAGTTCCAGCATGTATAATATTCTTGTGGTTATTTGCTGCTTTTCCCAAGTGACTTTTCTAGTGATTTTTGAAGCTGTTTTGAGCAGTAAGTGTAATAGAGAATGATTTTGCTGATTGAAGGGTTGGCGTTCTGGGACTTCCCAGTGGTTTTGTTCAATGGTTAAGAACCCGCCTTCCAGGGCAGGTAATGTGGATTCAATCTCTGGTTTTTTAACTAAGATCCCACATCCCTCAGGACAATTAAACCCTTGTACTTGCAACTGAATAAAGCCCAAATTTCACAACAAAGACCCAAGGCAGCCAAAATAAAATATAATGATAAATAAATAAATGAAAGTTTGAAGGTCTTATACTAACAGGGAAGAGAGTGTCGGGGAACCAAGCGTCACTCTTGAGGAGCAAAGTTTTCTCTAGAGAGACATGTACACATGCTCAGTCAACATTTCTCAACTGAGTAAGAAAATGCCCCAAAAGGACACAGCTTCTCTTAACTGAATCCCTGAATTGGGTTTTTATATCCTGATTATTGGTCAATACAAAATGAATCATGAGGAGTTACTGATTCATAATATGTAATATGGAGAAATGAGGATAGTTATTAATATTTCAATGCATTTACTAATAAAACAATATACAGAAAATTATATCCAAACACTTTTATCAATATAAAATGAATTGCATTTCGTGTAGCTTCCTTTCATCTGCATCCACATATATTTATATGCTATTTTCTAAACATTTGCAATTACTTCAATATATTGTCTCCTACTGAACATTATTTCACATGCACCCTATTTTGCAAATTCTCTGTAATTTTTGTTGTTGTTCAGTTACTCAGTCGTGTCTGACTCCTTGTAACCCCGTCGACTACAGCATGCTAGGCTTCCCTGTCCTTCACTATCCCCTGGAATCTGCTCAAACTCTGTCTGTTGAGTTGATAATGCCATCCAACCATCTCATCCTCTGTTGCACCCTTCTCCTCTTGCCCTCAGGGTCTTTTCCAATGAGCCATCTCTTCACATCAGGTGGCCAGAGTATTGGAGTTACAGCTTCAGCATCAGTCCTTCCAATTAATATTTAGGCTTGATTACCTTTAGGCTTAACTGGTTTGATCTCCTTGCTGTCCAAGCGACTCTCAAGTGTCTTCTTCAACACCACAGTTCAAAAGCATCAGTTCTTCAGCATTCCGCCTTCTTTATGATCCAGCTCTCACATCCAGTACTGGAAACAGTATAGCTTTGATTATATGGACCTTTGTCAGCAAGGTAATGTCTCTGCTTTTTAATACGATATCTAGGTTGATCATAGCCTTTCTTCCAAGTTCAAGCGTCTTTTAGTTTCATGGCTGCAGTCACTGACCTCAGTGATTGTGGAGTCCAAGAAAATAAAGTCTGTTACTGTTTCCATATTTTCCCCCTCATTTGCCATGAAGTGATGGGACCAGATGCCACGATCCTTGTTTTTTGAATGTTGAGTTTTAAGTCAACATTTCATTCTCCTCTTTCACCTTCACCAAGAGGTTCTTTAGTTCTTCATTTTCTGCCATAAGGGTGGTGTCAATAACCTGCATATCTGAGGTTATTGATATTTTTCCTGGCAATCTTGATTCCAGCTTGTGCTTCATCCAGCCTGGGATTTTGCATGATGTACTCTGCATTTAAATTAAATAAGCAGGGTGACAATATACAGTCTTGACATACTCTTTTCCCAATTTTGAACCAGTCTGTCACTCCATGTCCAGTTCTAATTGTTGCTTCTTGACCAGA
Organism: Madoqua kirkii; assembly: GCA_006408675.1. Classification (NCBI taxonomy): domain Eukaryota; kingdom Metazoa; phylum Chordata; class Mammalia; order Artiodactyla; family Bovidae; genus Madoqua; species Madoqua kirkii. The sequence continues at coordinate 5,645 of SJYC01101366.1, forward strand.
ATGCAGTCATTTTTAATCACCACACAATATGTTACAGAGTTATTAGTCTATAAGAAAGTAACTCTGTGGCTGAATTTTTGGGGTTTTAAAGTTCTTATAATCTTACCTGCATCCATTCAGTTCAGTTACCCAGTAGTGCCCGACTCTTTGCGACCCTATGAATCACAGCACGCCAGGCCTCCCTGTCCATCACCAACTCCCACAGTCCACCCAAACTCATGTCCATTGAGTTGGTGATGGCATTCAACCATCTCATCCTCTGTCGTCCTCTTCTCCTCCAACCCTCAGTCTTTTCCAGCATCAGGGTCTTTTCCAATGAGTCAGCTCTTCGAATCAGGTAGCCTAAGTATTGGAGTTTCAGCTTCAACATCAGCCCTTCCAATGAACACCCAGGACTGATCTCCTTTAGGATGGACTGGTTGACCTCCTTGCAGTACAAGGGACTCTCAGGAGTCGTCTCCAACATTATAAATGTAGCTTTCTCTTAACTTGAATAATCTCATTCTCAGGAACAGAATTACGGCACCAAACTGTAGAATATCATGACTCTTGTCAATGATTACTAAATTCTCTTTCAAAATAACAAATTTGCATCTTTATTCGTTGGGCAGAAGGATGTCAATAAATGTCCATTGGCTCTGGGCAGAGCAGGGCCCTTGCCCACACATTGATTACAGGCTTCTGACGACTAGAACAACGGGAGAACAGATTTCTGTTGTTTTCAGATCCCCAGGTTATGGTACTTCATACTTGCCTTGGGAAGTGAACACAGCCTCTTTTCACTCATTCCTAAAAACTGATCCACATCACCGTGATCATATATGGGAGGTACGGGTACGTTAACCACAGAATAAACTAGGGACCAGGACAAATCGAACCTGGCCCTGTGCTCTGTCAGCAGCAGGGGCTGGCTGAGCATGCGGGGCCTGCTGGGTGCAGTGGTGATAGAGCTGAGCTGCCTGGAGGTCAGCACCGCCGAGAGACGAGCAGCCTGGACGGCCGGGGAGAGGCACCAGCAATGACAGACAGGCGCGGGAGGCCTGTAAGGCAAGAGTGGAGGTAAGGCCGGCTCCAGCTCGAGCTCCCAGCAGTGCAGGCAGGACATCAAAGCTTGACTACACACGGCAGAGGTTGTGCAGGAAGTGTCAGGGTCCTCCGTCCTGCGGGAGGATCAACCACCCATCAGGAGCTCCGGGTCCGGCTTTGGGACCCTTGTGTGAACAGGAACCCGTTCTCTGAGCAGCGCCTCCGCTGATAGAACCTCTCGAAAGGCCTCAGGCTCAGCGACAGGAGATGTGGACTCCGGAAGGTCTGTATCCCTGAGCGACAGCACCAGGGGCTCAGGAATCCCTCTGTCGCCCGGAGACGGGGCTGAGGAGCCGCAGTTCTCAGACTTTGGGGCTGGCAGGGCCCGCCAGCGGCTCCGGGGCTGTGGAGCAGAGCTGGGCCGGTCGCCAGTGTCAGGCAGCACCTGGGGCGGTTCACGGGCCGCAGGGGAGTCAGTGCCCCAGGGCCCAGCCCTCTCCAGAGTCTCGGGGTTTGTGTCAGACCTTGCCGAGAGGACCCTGAAGTCGCCCTCTAAACTCAGTGACTGAGGCTTGGCCCGGAGCAGGGGCTCAAGGGCGCGGCTCTTTTATTTTCAATTGGAGGCCAATTACTTTACAATATTGTAGTGGTTTTGCCATACATTGACATGAATCAGCCACGGGTGCACGTGTCCCCCATCCTGAACCTCCACTCTTGCCTCCCTCCCCACCCCACCCCACAGGGTCATCCCGGTGCATGGCCCTAGGGAAGGGCCGGGCTTCTCACGCTGGCTTTGGCAGTGGCCTTAGCAGGGCGCTTAGCGAGAATCAGCCCTGAGTCCAGATTTCTAGAATTTCTGCGCTTGGGCCAAAGCACAACTGTTTGTTGCTCTTGTTTAGTGGCTAAATCATGTTTGACTCTTTGCGACCCCATGGACTATAGCCCACCAGGATCCTCGGTCCATGGGATTCTCCAGGCAAGAATACTGGGATGGGTTGCCACGTCATCCTCCAGGGGATCTTCCTGACCCAGGGATCGAACCCATATCCCCTGTGTCTCCTGCACTGGCAGGTGGGTTCTTTTCTCACCCTGGACCTAAACAAAGAACACTACTTCAGAGACACAAGGTTGACAGATTTCACAAAAGAACAGTGTACCTTTTACACACAAATATAAATCATCCCCTGGTGGCTCAGACAGTAAAGAATCTGCCTGCAATGCTGGAGATGCAGGTTCAATCCCTAGGTCAGGAGTATCCCCTGGAGGAGGAAATGACAACCCACTCCAGTGTTCTTGCCTGGAGAACCCCATGGACAAAGAAGCCATGCAGGCTACAGTCCATGGAGTCAAGAGTCAGACACAACTGAATGATTAACACGTCCACTTTTTGTTTTTCAAACAATCCTTTTCTGCAGTGAAAGCTATTTCCCCCAAATTCAAGTGTCTAGCAAAGAAGAGTCCACAAATATGAATAAAGACAGACATGTTACCATTTTCATTTTGCTGCATTTTGTTTCCACTTTCCTTAATTATCTGCAGAGGTTCATAATACAGTTAAAATATATCTACTAATTGGTTTTACAATTTCTGTCAATATAGGTGGAAAACCAAGCACATTTAGGAGTTCATTTTCTTACAAATGACAGTGTTTTATTTTAGCATGGTGATTTAATGTAAATTTGTCCCCTCAAATTGACTGTAATGAGAGTAATGAGGAAGAACGCGAATGAACCCTAAAGACAGCAGGTACGGTGTCAAGGGAAGGTTTACAGCTGGAAAGCAGGACACATTTCAGCTTACTAAGCACAGTGGGGAAAGGAAAAGCGAAGACAGCCATCCAGAGGAAGAGGGAGAAAGATAAAGCTTTTTAATCACAGAACCTGGAATGATTCAAGTTGGGCAAACAGTTACTTTCCAAGGCAGAGATACAGAGGAGGGACTAAAAGCAGAAGCGCTGGTTGGAAGTCTACTTAAGAAGAAATTTAATCCCAGAATTTCTACCTCTTTTAGCCCCCTTGCTGCCTGGCAGAGGACTGGGCTTAAGTCACATACAGTTGCAGAAGAGTAGAACAAATATGGAACAGACGAGAGCTCCTATGCCGCAAAATATGGTCCATTCATTAGACCATCCCCTTTGTACGGTCCAAGAATATGGGAAAAAGGAATCTATGCCTCAGGCAAGAAATGGGGTTACTCTCTAGAGAATCTGGCTGCTTCAAGAGAAAACCTGCAGATCCTTTCATCTGGGCACCCAGGAACAAGGGGGCAAAGACAAACAGATGGAGGGAAGGATGGGGAGGGGGAGGGGGGGGAAGGGAGGGAAAGAGGAGGAAGAGAAGGATGGGGCTGGGGGTGGGGGTGGGGGGAGAGGAGGGAGAGAGGGAGATGCTGAGAGGTTCCCTACATTGGAGGCTCTGGACCTGCCCCAGCCCACTTAACTGGGCTAGTGCACCCATCCTCCAGCTGATGGAGGCTAGGACACCCATCCATCCCTTCTGTCCTGCTCCAAGAGGGAGCCATCAGGTCCTGGAGATTAGAAGCTCCATCCCACTGCCCACAGTGCATGCTCAGTCACTTCAGTTGTGTCCAGGTCTGTCCATGGGGTTTCTCAGGCAAGAATACTGGAGTGGGTTGCCATTTCCTCTTCCAGGGGATCTTCCCGACCCAGGGATTGAACCCACATCTTCTGTGTCTCCTGCATTGCAGGTGGACTCTTTACCCACTGAGCCAGCTGGGCTGCCCACAGTGCTCAGAGGTAACTCTGCCCTTGGGAGCAAACAAAAGGAAAACCCCCAGGAGAGAAAACACCTCGCTTACTCCTGTCCCAGACCAGTGCTTCCCCACTCTTCTCCTGTGTATGCTGACTCAGTAAAACCCATGCATCCACACCCTTTTACCAGCTCTATTTCCAAGGAACTTAAACTCAAACATTACTTGATTTATTCAATTACACTGAGAAGGTCTTTACATTTCTGACAGTTTCGGAATAGGCTCTTAAGAAAACAACAACAGAGATCAACTTTGGCCTGCAAGGAAAACAATAACTTGTACAAGGAAGAGAATGAAATAGTGTATGACACTATACAACAACTCCACTCTGGATAAACACAAAATACTCACAAAAAAGTAAATAAATGATACCTAATCTAAATAAGAGGCAAATGTGTTGGGGGAACAAACAAAATATTTGTGTGGGGTAGCAAATCTATTTTCTACATGAATAATTTAATAAATAATCCCTTAGAAACTAAAGATGGTTATTTAGTATATGGAGGTAAATAACAGAAAAAACAGATAAAAAGTTTGCAAGTGGATAACTTGGGAAAGCAAAAAAGGTGGAGCAAAGAAATGCTGCTTTTATTTAGGTCTTCTAGAGCTAATTGATGTTTTAAACTTTTCACAGTACTTATACAGATTCACATTTAACATATATCTGCATATAAAAAGAATCTACTAATTTTAGAAAATCCATAAAAATACATAAAAATAATCTATAGCCTTGATACCTCCATCAGAGATAATTATTTTTAACATTTTATTATGGATTGCTTCGGGTTTTTTCCCTTTGGTTACTATCTTTCACAAATTTTTATTGTTCTGTATATGGAATTTTCATTCACTTAATGTTATATTAACATTATATGAGTATGCTCAGAGCAAGGCCCTAAAGAAATGGCTTCTCTGCTTACAACACACCAGACGGGAATCTGTATTCATTGTTTACAAAGGGCACAAAAGGTGTGAGTTCCTACAAACATCCGTCACGTGACACCCCCTTCACGTGACTGCTGGGCAGGACAGTGGGACAGGGCTTGGTCCTGGAAGAAAAGCTGCAGTATTTGGTTGAGGGTCCTTGTCACCTAGAGCCTGTCTGGTCCATGTGTGGGAGGGCCATAAGTGATCTTAGAAAGGCTTTGAACCTGTCTTTTCAAGGAGAAAGAACAAAAAAAAGTAGATTTCAACTATGGAAACAATAAAAAGATTAGTGACTGCCAGGTGTTTGTGGGGAGATGAATACAGAAAGTACAGAAGTTATTTCTATGAGCAATGAAAATACTTTGAACAGCATTATAATGAGGGATATATGCCATTATAGTTTTGTCCAAATCTATAGAAGCTGCAGCAGCACTCACTTTATTAAAGTGAGCTCTACGATGAACCGGGGTCCTTGGTGATCACGTGCATCAGTGTAGTTCACCTTTGTTTTTGTTTTTTTAAAAAAGGTATCATTCTGTTGATAATGGCATGCGTGTGAGGGGAGGGGGGTCTATGGGGAATTTCTGTAGCTTTCTGTCCATGTATTGTAAACCTAAAACATTTTTTTTTAAGTTCTAAAAAAAAAAAAATTTAACTCTAAGGGTAGATGTTTTGGTAAGACTTTTGCTTCACCTTTATATATGTATATATCTTATATGTGTATATGTTTGTTAGACTGTGATATAAAATGTATTTTTAAGAATAAAAAGTTTGCAGGCCACTAT
>SJYC01101369.1:0-48510 GCA_006408675.1 Madoqua kirkii
TGGAGGCCGGCGGCCCCACTCAGGGCTCCCCGAGAGTCGGGGCCCCCCAGCTGCACTGTGCCAACCCCCAGCGGCATGTTGAACATGTCACATCCAAAGCTTCCTAAAAATAAGAGCTGATGTCATGCAGCTGACGGATGGAAAGCTCGAGGTGGAAGGGCAGAAAGAATGCAAACCCCCTGCAGTGGTTTCACTCTGCAGTCTCGGGACAGGGAAGACCCTCACCCCCACCCCCACCCACAAGTGCCTGTGATGGTGCCCTTTGACCTCGGAGAGACCCAAGGGGTTATCATTGTCCACACGGTTCTCAGGGACACTACCCAGGGAGCTCACAGAGGAAAGGGGCCCCAGCATCGTTTTCCCCGCCCCTCGACTCGGGGACAGGAGTGGGGTCAGCACCCAGGAGAAGCTTCTGGTGGACGAAGGCCCAGCACACTGTCTCTCGGAATATGTTTATTTTCTGAGCCTTAGCACACTGGAAACTCATAACCGGCCAAGCAGTTATAAGCTCAGAAGCTTTACTGTGGTCCTTGAACGCAACCTCGGAATCGGAGTCCGCAGCTAGAACTCTAAACAGGACAGCTGAGCGGTTGACGGTGGAGCAGCTCCAGCTGAAGGGCCGCCTAGTCCCGGGCTTCTGCCCGCAAGCCCGTCGAGAGGAGGGTGCAGGGGAGGAGGGGCCACAGACAGCTTTGGAAAATGTGTTTCCTGGCTTTAAAATCTCAGGGGTGCAGGGCAGCAGTGGACCATACCCAGAGGGAGCCCCGTGGAACATTTCAGTCACATTCTAATTAACAAGCACGGCAGAGCCACCTCCCAGCCCTTAGCTGGCATAAATCCCATCAGTTAACCCATCCATGGAGAGGAAGGGCTTCCCAGGTGGCACTTGTGGTAAAGAACCCTCCTGCCAGTGACAAGGGTTCAAATCCTGGGTGGGGGAGATCACCTGGAGGAGGGCATGGCAACCCGCTCCAGTATTCTTGCCTGGAGGACCCCATGGACAGAGGAGCCTGTGGGCTGCAGTCCATGGGGTCACACAGGGTCAAATTCAACCGAACTAACTTAGCACGTACGCAGCACGTGTGCAGAGAAGCCTGCCCACCCCACCCCCCCAAACCTGAGGCCCGAGGCTCTTCGGCAGCCTCACCTGGTGACTCACAGTGGGCTGTGCCCTCCTGCTTAGAGCCTGCCTTTGGGCGACCTTCCGGAAATGTATCTAGTTGAGAGCGGCTTGTAGGGATATTCTGGGGAAACAGCTGTTGATGATCTGAGCCCAGAGGGCTGGCCCACAGGCAGAGCTGGCAAGTGTGGGCAGAGGATGGGGGACAGCAGGGGTCCCCAGCAGAAGGCTGCCCAGATCCCCTGCTGAGTGAAAGGTGGGCGAAGGCTGGCCTCTCCATTGCTGCAGAGGGTGGAGGCGAGGTCAGGCAGGTCATACTCGGGTATTTCCCAAGATGAAATTTCAGATCCTAAATGATCCTAATTCCTCCTCCCAGGGCTCTGTCACTCACTCAGCAGCAAGTGGTGGCTGTGGACACAGAGCTCAGGGCAGGAGCCCCTACCATCTATTGCGGCAACACCCTGAACCTTCTCCTGTAGGGCTTTCTTTTATCTAGTTGAGAGCGGCTTGTAGGGATATTCTGGGGAAACAGCTGTTGATGATCTGAGCCCAGAGGGCTGGCCCACAGGCAGAGCTGGCAAGTGTGGGCAGAGGATGGGGGACAGCAGGGGTCCCCAGCAGAAGGCTGCCCAGATCCCCTGCTGAGTGAAAGGTGGGCGAAGGCTGGCCTCTCCATTGCTGCAGAGGGTGGAGGCGAGGTCAGGCAGGTCATACTCGGGTATTTCCCAAGATGAAATTTCAGATCCTAAATGATCCTAATTCCTCCTCCCAGGGCTCTGTCACTCACTCAGCAGCAAGTGGTGGCTGTGGACACAGAGCTCAGGGCAGGAGCCCCTACCATCTATTGCGCCAACACCCTGAACCTTCTCCTGCAGGGCTTTCTTCCCCACTTGGCCAAAGCGTGATTCCTGAGACTTTTTTCTCACTTTATCCAAAAATGTTGGGGGGGGGCGGGGAAAGGATGAGTAGAATCTTTGGTCAAATAAGATCAGGAAATACTACATATTAAATTTGTCTTTGGGGTTCTATAATGTACATTAGTACACTTTTAAAAATCTAAAAATTTGTACAGTAAAGGAACCTATTTGACTTTTACTTAAACCCAATATTTCTGAATGTATTTATTAAGAAAGGATATTTTTCGGGAAATTGGTAGACAGAACAACATCCCCTCAAGGACGTCCATGCCCTGATTCTCAGAACTTATGACGTCGTGACCACATGTGGCAGAAAGGATTTTGCTGATATAATAAAGGCAAGGGTCTTGAGATGGGGAGATTTCCCCAGATTATCCTGGTGGGTCTGAAAGTGAAAAGTGAAAGTTGCTCAGTTGTGTCAGACTCTTTTCGACCCCATGGACTATGCCGTCCATGGAATTCTTCAGGCCAGAATACTAGAGTGGGTAACCTTTCCCTTGTCCAGGGGATCTTCCAAACTCCTGGATCGAACCCGGGTCTCCCACGTTGCAGGAGGATTCTTCACCAGCTGAGCCACCTGTGGACCTAGTCCTGTGAATGAGTCGGAGCATCTGCTCCAGGCCTCTGGCCAGGGTCTGGGTGGCTTGCCGGCCATCTTTGTGACCTGGCCTCATAGCATCGTCACTGCAATCTCTGCCTCCATATTCACTTGACTTTTGTGTCCAACCATCCTTTTTTATAAGGACTCTGGGCATGTCAGATTAAGGACCACCCAAGGACCTCAGCCAACTCATTGGAAAAGACCTTGATGCTGGGAAAGATCAAAGGCAAAAGGAGAAGAGGGTGAGATGGTGCGTCATCAATTCAATGGATTTGAACTCGGGCAAAATTGGAGATGGCTTCCCTGATAGCTCAGCTGGTAAAGAATCCAACGCGGTCAATCCAATGCAATGTGGGAGACCGGGGTTCAATCCCTGGGTTGGGAAGATCCCTTGGAGACAGGAAAGGCTTCCCACTCCCTTATTCTGGTCTGGAGAATTCCATGGACTGTATAGTCCATGGGGTCGCAAAGAGTTGGACACGACTGAGCGACTTTCACTTTCTTTTTCAAACTTGGAGATAGTGAAGGACAGGGAGGCCTAGCGTGCTGCAGTCCATGGGGTTGAAAAGAGTCAATACGACTTGGCAACTGAACACCAACACACCTGTGATGGGTCTGTTTTCAATCAGTTTTATATGAAAAAAAAGAAGAAAAGGATGAGTTGACTCTTTGGTCAAGTGAGGCCCTTGTGCTCAGGGCTTAACTTAACGAAGGGGGCCTCAGGGTACTCAACTCAACCCCTCACGCTTAGTGACAGAATCCTCGCTTCTGACTGAAGTGACAGCATGGCCAGTGGGAATTACTTCTCTTTCCACAAGTCCCTTGCCCTGGAAGTGGCTTCGACACCCAGCAAAGAAAGTGCAAGTACACTTCCTGGGGGAGGGCTCTAGGAAGGACCAGGGCAGCTCTTCACCGGTCGCCTCTTTCCTTCCTGAGCCCAAGGTAACATGGCCGTCCTGCCGCGGTCGGGATACAAGCCACGGGTGGAAATGGTGGGCGAGGCTCAGGAGGAGCTGGGGGTCCTGGGGGCTTCCGTGAGCCTCTGTGCTCTCTCTGGATGGACCCCTTGTCACATGAGGTGATAACTTCTCCTTTTTAGGTCAGGGGTTGTCAACCAGGAGCAGTTTCCCTCCACCCCAGAGAGACCGATGGAGGCATTTGTGGCTCTCACAGCTGGCAAGGGTCCGGCTAGTACCAGGCGTGCTGTGGACTCAGAAGCCCTCCACCCTGTTCAACAGAACAGTGTCCGCCCCTGAAGTCACAAGGCCGAGGTTTGAGAAAGACAGTTTCAAGTCACCTGGCAGCTTTTTTGTTAGCCCTTATTTAGGAAGTAGTAGGAGACACAGGAAGAAGTTTCCTTTACAACAACAAAAAAATGGATCCTCTGATTGGGAAAACTCACTGGGTGTCCCCTCAGAGGATAATTTGGCATTGCAGCCTTTCATATGGAAAGAACACACTCGAAGATCGGATAAGGAGTGGTCCCCATTCGGCAGACACAGCACGTGCTCTGAGCCTGAGGGCCTCCGTCACTGCGTGGTGTATTTAGGGGTCTCAGGGCACAGCTGGGGGGTTAGGAAGAAACCCTTTCCCATGATACACTAGAGATTAAAAGTAAGTGCCCTCCCTCCACACGACCCCAGCAATAGTTACCAAACTGTTTCTCCCCAAGTTTCCAGAGTCCTTTGACACAGATAGTATATATGTTGGATTTTTTCCAGGTTAACACGTGCACCCATGACTTTAAATTTAAAAGCTCTTTACTTGAAGAAACATCAGAGTTTGAATAACAGTATACTGAGCATATCTTGCTCCTTGGAAGAAAAGCTATGACCAACCTAGATAGCATATTAAAAAGCAGAGATATTACTTTGCCAACAAAGGTCCGTCTAGTCAAGGCTATGGTTTTTCCAGTACTCATGTATGGATGAGAGAGTTGGACTATAAAGAAAGCTAAGTACCGAAGAATTGATGCTTTTGAACTGTGGTGTTGGAGAAGACTCTTGAGAGTTCCTTGGACTGCAAGGAGATCCAACCAGTCTATCCTAAAGGAAATCAGTCCTGGGTGTTCATTGGAAGGATTGATGCTGAAGCTGAAACTCCAATAATTTGGCCACCTCATACAAAGAGTTGACTCATTTGTAAAGACTCTGATGCTGAGAAAGATTGAAGGCAGGAGAGGGGGACGACAGAGGATGAGATGGTTGGATGGCATCATCGACTCAATGGACATGAGTTTGAGTAAACTCTGGGAGTTGCTGATGGACAGAGAGGCCTAGCGTGCTACAGTCCATGGGGTGGCAAAGAGTTGGACACAACTGAGCGACTGAACTGAACTGAACTGAGCATATCAGTTGAAAGCAACTATTTAAAAATAAATGCACCCTGAGTCTCATAACATTGAGTCTTGGTAATTTGCTCCTTAAGCTCCTCCCCCACTGGGCCCTCCCCAGCTGCCATCTTCCAATCCCAGCTCCCTTCCAGGCCCCCTAACCCTAGGCCATCGGCCAGCCAGTCAGCCCTCCAGCCTCAGGATTCTTCCCTCGTCCCTTAGCCCCATTCTCACTCCACCCTTCCAAACGCATCTGCCAGTTTTCCAACTGTCGGAGCCCTGCTCATTAACTGACTGGTTAACCTAATAATCTCAGTTCAAACAAAGGTGTTTCCAGCTGGGAGTGGTTTTCTTTCCCAGTGCCCTCTCTCCAGCCCTTGGAGCATGGTTTGTGTTTAAACAGGACCCTTCAAAGGACACAACCTCTCCACCGAGTGGTGGCTGGAGTTTGATTTATCGATGTAGGTCAGGGGGGAGATAACTTTGATTGAGGAGCTTCTCCAGGACCCACCGAACCTTAATGACAGACCCATGTGTTGAGTGGACTTCCCAGGTAGTTCAGGGGTATATAACCTGCCTGACAATGCAGTACATGGGCATTTGATCTCCGGGTCAGGAAAATCCCCTGGAGGAGGAAATGACAACCCACTGCAGTATTCTTGCCTGGAGAACCCTGTGGGCAGAGAAGCCTGGCACACCATGGTCCATGGGGTCACAAAGAGTTGGCACGACTGAGTGCCTGTTGAGCACCTCCAAGGGCCAGACCCCAGGCCAGGCACTCACGTGCAATGTCACATCCTCACAGCAACCAGGAAGGGAGGACAAGTGTCGGCATTTTACGAATTTGGAGAAAGAAGGTCACAGGGATTGAACAATTTTCTTTCCCAACAAACCTAGGTGTGTCTTACCCCAGGCAAGCCCTCCAGCCGGCCTTGTGTCCAGTTGGCCTCTTGCTGGATCCCCTTTAGCAGTAAACACATGTGTCTTTGTCCAGCTGTCCGGCCGTCCAGCCCAGGTGGGCTCACAACATCTGCTTCCATGTTGCAGAGGAGGCCTTGGTCCACGGCGAGCCTCTGGTGGTACCTCCCTTTTTGCTCCCCTTTGATGTGACCTCCTCAGCTGTCCTTCCCAGCTCTCTGCCGACTGAGACCTGCTGAGATGTTCAAGTGAGACAGAAGCTGATTCGCCAGGGCCCTGTCTCTTCTCCTAGGTTATCATCATGTTCATGTATGAACTCTGCAGCCCAGAGAAGACTCGACAAAACTGGGGGGCCACCGTGCCTGCAGGCTCCCCTTCTGGGGGGCCACCACTCAGCTCACCTAAGGAATTCCACACGGGGCATGGTCCTGTGTCAGCCAGCCCTCACCAACACCCCTCATCCTTCCCACCATGCGGACCATCACAGTCAGAGCCCATGGTCAGGATGGAATCCTGAACTTCCCTCTCCCCCCAAATATCTACCTTGAGAGAAATTTTGCAAATCAAATCATAAGCGCATTAGGGTTAATTATATACTATTAAATTCACTGCTGTGGCAAAGCCTTGGAAAATGAAGAATCTTTTTCTAATTAAAATAAACAAATTTCAGTTCACCTCTTTGCTTTCCTTCTCTGTAACACCCTCTGAGTGAAAATGAGACCCAATCCTATACCCAAAAATGTTGCCAAACAAAGGTAAGACATCTAAGAAACATCTGGTGAACCAGAACTCTTGACCCTTTTCAAACATCTTCAAGCATGGATTTCAGCCTGTACTTTTCTTCCAGAAGATTTCGAGGGTTTGGGGAGCAGGAGGGAGTGGAGGTTTGGAGGGCGGGCAGGGGCAGTGGGGGTGGACACAAAACAGCTCAGGATACACTCTCCATCCTGGGACTGGAAACAGGGCCATAGGCAGAATATCTGAAGCAAGAATGAGCCAGTCTTCCCTGAGTCCAGGGGAGAGGGCATGATAATAAAGCCTGCATATTCAATTCTGCAGCTGCGCCTGGGCTCCGTTTATGTAATTTGCATAGGAATTTCGGGAATGTGAGGGTGTGAACTATTAGCAACTCCCTATATAATTATTAAGGGATTTTTTTTTTTTTTTTTTGCAGAGTCAAAAATTGTTACGGAGCTTAAATTCAGGCTCAGAGGAATATTTCATCAAGTTTTCTTTAAGTTTCAGACCAGTGGAAATCAACTAATAATGGAGCTCACTTTGGTAAAAAGTGATAAGGCTGAGGTTTCTGATTAGAGCTCCAAATGCCTTAAATAGCTCCCGTAATTAATTATTAAGAGAAGTAGCTTTCTTTTCCATGGAGAAGACTAGAGCTGTGAGAAAGGGGGAAATAGAAGATGTCAGTACAGGAACTTTGGGGGCAGCGAGAGCTTTAAATGGGATTCACGTGGGTCAGTATTTCAGGACTGGAGATCCTCCTTGTGAGGAAGTGCCTCCAGGAGACATTTTCACCCTCAAAATGTCATGAGAAAGAAAGTGCTGTTCTTCCTTTCAGCTGAAACTGTTCAGTGCTGGGGGCCAGGAGGGAAATCAGACCCTCATTCTTGTGTTTCCTGGCTGTGGTTCCCAGACACTGGTCTGCCTCACAGAGAACACGTGCCAGACACAGGACAACTGGTCTCGCGGCCGCACAGGAGGGTCTAGACGGTGCCTGGGGGCAGCACCCAGGGTGTGAAGGGTGAAGAACCCACACAGCCAGCTAGATTCATTTCCTATTTTTTGATTCTTGGAGGCCAATTTTCATTTCCCCAAAGTACATGCCTTGTTGGCATGAAGCTCCCAGTCCGGCCACCCCTGGCAGGAGCTGTGCACAGAACCTTGAGATGTGGTACAGACTTAGAGAACGGACTTAGAGTTTGCCAAGAGGGAAGGAACAGGGGAAGGGATAGTTCGGGAGTTTGGGATGGACATGTACACGCTGCTATATTCAAGACGGACGACCCACAAGGACCTGCTGGGCAGCACAGGGAACTCTGCTCAGTGTTATGTGGCAGCCTGGGAGGGAGGCAGGTTTGGGGGCGACTGGATACCTGTATATGCACAGCTGAGTCACCGTGCTGTCTGCCTGAAACTATGACAACCTTGTTAATCAGCTATGCCCGCTCAGTCGCTGCAGTCTTGTCTGACTCTCTGTGACACTATGGACTGTAGCCCCTGAGGCTGCTCAGTGCATTGGATTCCCAAGCCAGAACACCAAAGTGGGTTGCCAGGCCCTCCTGCAGACTCTAATTGGTTCTACTCTAATATAAAATAAAAAGTTTAAAAACAAAACCAAAATCAAACCCTTGAGATCTGGGACTAAAGGCTTTTAGAAGCACAAAATCCCGCCAGCTCCTGGACCTGAGACCTGGAGGCATTGTCTGCTCATGGCCACACTTCCGGGACCCTGCCTGCCTAGACCGCGGATTCTGGGTGGACGGAGCTGGGACAGCAGGTGTCCTGGGACTGGTGTGCGCACGTGTGCCGCTCTGCACATCTGTGAGGCACGTGTGCTCTGGGCTTTGTTAGCAAGAATTAAAATCATGATGGCCTTCCGACACCCTCGGGCTCAACGGGTAGCTCTTTTCTTTTTTTCCTGCTTGGCTGCAAATGTGCAGAGGAAGTGAATCTCCACTGCCGATGACCTCATTTCCAGTTTCTGAATGAGGCGCTGGCCTGCCAGGAGGGCGCTTACTCAGCTGGTCACTGGGCCGAGGGGTGTGGAAGGGGCTGCAGGCAGGGAGGGTGGCCACAGCCCCACAGGCCTCTGCCCTCGGGAGTGCGGTTGCATGGGGGACCTTCTTGAGATGAAGCGGTGAGGGGTAGCTATTCCCAAACATGAAGAGTGCAGGTGGACGGGATCCACTGGACGGGGCGGGGGCTCTGGTTTTGTGCAGAGATACCAGCGCTGTGACATTGACAGAGGTTTCCTGTGTTTATGCCGTGGAAATGAATCACCCAACAGAATCAGGAAAACATCTTTTATTGATGATGTTGGCCAAACCAGAGCTAACCTGACTGCTTTATCCAGACCCAGTGAACATGAAAAATGACTTTTACTAAATCAATAGATCAATTTAAAGCCAATAAGTCAAGGCATCCAGAGGTTGATGAAAGCAGTGTTTTAGCACAGGGAGCACAGAGGTCAGGTCCGCACAAGGCTGAGCATTTCCAACACACCAGGACCACCTACGAGCGAGAGGAAAGTTAAACATTATACACTTTCAAATGAACTACGCTTCAGTAAAAATTTTTTAAAAATCAATTATATCTCAATAAAATATTATTTCTTCAATTTTGAAGAAAAATAAGGACAGGCACTGTTTTGTAGTTACAGACATTGTATACGTGATGCAGAGGTGATACGCACTGAGGGCTCTGTAGAGAGCAGTCTCGCTGATGGTCAAGCGCTCTTCCCCAGCAAAGCCCGTGCCGGGCATTTTCCGCCTCACCCAGGCCTTTTGCAGCTCACGTTCAGTTTGCAGGTGGTAGTGGCCTCATTTCACACGTGAGAAAGTCGGGGCTCCAGGCAGGGCCGGGGAGGCGGCAAAGAGCAGAATGTGGACACATGGAGGCCAGATTGTTGACCAGTCCGGGGGTCTGTGTGCAGCGGTTCCCTGCTGCTACATCCCCCTCACCTCCCTACCTGCCCCCAGCCCCTCACCCAGCCTGCTCACCACAGGCCTCTTGAGGCCTCTGGTCCCAGCCGACTGGGCCCGGCCTCCCCAAAGCTGGTGTCTGATCCTCTCCACACACACATTCACATTGTCTCTCACACACATACACACATATGTACATGGACAGACACACATACTGCCTTACACACATACTGCCTTACACACATACACATGCATAGGCCAATATGCATACACTCACTCTCTGTCTCACAAACACACACTCACACTGTCTCACACACATACACACCTACATACATGAACAGGCACACAGACACACACTCACTGCCTCATACACAGACACACACACACTCCATCTCACACACATACACACACAGAGGCCAACACACACCCTGTTTTACACACACACACACACTGAGACTGTTTCACACTTACACACATACATATATGGACATGCACACAAGCACACACATCCACTCACACTGCCTTACACACATGCACACTCACAAATGTAGGCACACACACGAGCACATGCACACCATCAACACGCACTGTCACACCCCAGCCACACCCCCACAGGGCTTCGCTCTCACAGCAGCCAGGACCCCAGGCCGTCCAGCGAGACCCGGGTGCGTTCCTCCTCGCACCCGGCCCCTCTCCCTGCCCCGCGTCGTCGGCTCGGATCGCAGGCGGAGGGTTGAGGAACACCATGACTGTCTCACGGGGGCGATGCTGAAATAAGAAAACAGAGCGGGCTCTGAGGATGGCCCTGGGTAAATCAGAGAGAGACCGACGACGCGGGCTGAGGGCCAGGGAAGCTGGGTGAGTGCAATGCAGAGAGAAACGGAAAGGCTACGACAATTTCTTTCAAAGCTGACATCTGAGAAGAGCAGGGTTTTGAACCAGGGGCTGGGCTTTCTGAGGCCGAGCTCTGCTCCGGAACTTAAAAGCTTCTGTGAGAGCGTTAGCTGAGAGCATTAGCGAGCTCACAGGCCAGGCAGTGGTGTAGGCGTGGAGTCCTGCTCTTCAGCAAGGCCTCTCATGAGGGGCTTTGTGGATCTCTGTTTGCGCAGTGGATTCAAACCCACTTGGGTAATCCTCAGGTTGGCGGGTGAGACCTTGGATGAGACAGTGAGACAGAAGCCACTTGGTGGAGGATAAGCCTCAACGAAGATCCAAGCAACACGGACGGGTTCCTGTTGCAGGGAAGGGGCAGGTTGGAGGAGGTGCTTGAAACTGTTGCCCATGTAAAGACAAATTGAAGAAACTAACATTGCTCCTTATTTGACACTTGCATGCTCAATCAATACTTCACCAAGCAACACAGAGGGGAAAATTTGCCCAAATAACATTTTAAGTTCAGTTCAGTTCAGTCACTCAGTCATGTCCGACTCTTTTCGACCCCATGAATTGTAGCATGCCAGGCCTCGCTGTCCATCACCAGCTCCCAGAGTTCACTCAAACTCACGTCCATTGAGTTGATGATGCCATCCAGCCATCTCATCCTCTATTGTCCCCTTCTCCTCCTGCCCTCAACCCCTCCCAGCATCAGAGTCTTTTCCAGTGAGTCAGCTCTTCGCATGAGGTGGCCAAAGTACTGGAAGTTTCAGCTTCAGCATCATTCCTTCCAAAGAAATCCCAGGGCTGATCTCCTTCGAATGGACTGGTTGGATCTCCTCACAGTCCAAGGGACTCTCAAGAGTCTTCTCCAACACCACAGTTCAAAAGCATCAATTGTTCAGTGCTCAGCCTTCTTCATAGTCCAACTCTCACATCCACACATGACCATTGGAAAAACCATAGCCTTGACTAGACAGACCTTATGCCAGGACCCCAGGCCGTCCAGCGAGACCCGGGTGCGTTCCTCCTCGCACCCGGCCCCTCTCCCTGCCCCGCGTCGTCGGCTCGGATCGCAGGCGGAGGGTTGAGGAACACCATGACTGTCTCACGGGGGCGATGCTGAAATAAGAAAACAGAGCGGGCTCTGAGGATGGCCCTGGGTAAATCAGAGAGAGACCGACGACGCGGGCTGAGGGCCAGGGAAGCTGGGTGAGTGCAATGCAGAGAGAAACGGAAAGGCTACGACAATTTCTTTCAAAGCTGACATCTGAGAAGAGCAGGGTTTTGAACCAGGGGCTGGGCTTTCTGAGGCCGAGCTCTGCTCCGGAACTTAAAAGCTTCTGTGAGAGCATTAGCTGAGAGCGTTAGCGAGCTCACAGGCCAGGCAGTGGTGTAGGCGCGGAGTCCTGCTCTTCAGCAAGGCCTCTCATGAGGGGCTTTGTGGATCTCTGTTTGCGCAGTGGATTCAAACCCACTTGGGTAATCCTCAGGTTGGCGGGTGAGACCTTGGATGAGACAGTGAGACAGAAGCCACTTGGTGGAGGATAAGCCTCAACGAAGATCCAAGCAACACGGACGGGTTCCTGTTGCAGGGAAGGGGCAGGTTGGAGGAGGTGCTTGAAACTGTTGCCCATGTAAAGACAAATTGAAGAAACTAACATTGCTCCTTATTTGACACTTGCATGCTCAATCAATACTTCACCAAGCAACACAGAGGGGAAAATTTGCCCAAATAACATTTTAAGTTCAGTTCAGTTCAGTCACTCAGTCATGTCCGACTCTTTTCGACCCCATGAATTGTAGCATGCCAGGCCTCGCTGTCCATCACCAGCTCCCAGAGTTCACTCAAACTCACGTCCATTGAGTTGATGATGCCATCCAGCCATCTCATCCTCTATTGTCCCCTTCTCCTCCTGCCCTCAACCCCTCCCAGCATCAGAGTCTTTTCCAGTGAGTCAGCTCTTCGCATGAGGTGGCCAAAGTACTGGAAGTTTCAGCTTCAGCATCATTCCTTCCAAAGAAATCCCAGGGCTGATCTCCTTCGAATGGACTGGTTGGATCTCCTCACAGTCCAAGGGACTCTCAAGAGTCTTCTCCAACACCACAGTTCAAAAGCATCAGTTGTTCAGTGCTCAGCCTTCTTCATAGTCCAACTCTCACATCCACACATGACCATTGGAAAAACCATAGCCTTGACTAGACAGACCTTAGTTGGCAAAGTAATGTCTCTGCTTTTGAATATGCTATCAAGGTTGGTCATAACTTTTCTTCCAAGGACCAAACCCATATATAAAAATAAAACATGATGTCCTTAAAAAGACCCTGAACCCAAAGAGCTTACGTTCCGATCAAGTCCCAAAAACAAGAATGGCAGAAACAGAGGAGCACATGTATTCTTCATTGCTGTTCATAAATGTTAAGGAGTTGCTGAAATAGCTGGAGTGTCTTGGACTCCCGAGTCCCTGAAGTTTCCAAAGCTTCTTCAGGGAGTGTGATGAGGTGTGGGAGGAACGTGGGTCACTGTCTGGGAGGGAGGCGGGCAGGCACACCCAGGAGCACACACAGCCCCAGACAAACAGCGAAGCAGGGGCGGTGGCCGAATCTCAGGGGTGGGCAGAGCAAGGAGGATGTAGCGGAGCTGGGTGGAGCCTCCACTGTGCCTTAGGTAGGAGAGAACGCCCGTGAGGATGGTAATTAAGGGCAAAGTCACGGCTGGTCTTCGTCTGGATAAGCACAGTGGAATGCCACAGCCTTGGAAGTGTAGAGTTCTGGAGCCCGCCACATCCACATACCAGCTTCCTTGACTGGGGAAGGTCCAGTCGTGGGTGGGGGCCCTCATGCCCACAAGAAGGGAGCTCTGTGATCAGCCCGATGCAGTAGCTGATGGTGGACCAAACCATCCAGCAAGCGGTCACTAACAGAATATCAGATCCCTGTGCTTGCCTGTTGAACAGCATTTTAAAGTTATGTATGTGCCTTTCCTCTATTTTTATGCTTAATCATTTGCAGGAGAAGTATCATTTTAGATACTTGCATAGGTACTAAATTTGGTTGTCGTCTTTCCCCAGCCTCCTATGCTCTGTGACAGTCCCCAGTCTTTCCTTATTTCTGATGGCTTGACGGTTTTGAGCGTCGCTGGTCAGCTATTCTGTAGAGTCTCTCCATTTGCTTTTTCTGATGTTTCTTCATGAATAGACCACAGTTAATGGATTTGGGGAGAGGGGAGAGACCACAGAGGTGAGGGCCGTTCTCATCACAGCGTATCAAGAGCGCGCGCTGCCTCCCTGACGTGTAAATGATGACAGGAACGCAATCACCTCACCCCGGGAGCGCTTGTCAGGCTTGTCCGGGAGGAATGGCATTGCCCCCTCCTCTAGAACTCCTTCTTTGTAAACAAGTCACCAGGTCCAGAGGTCTGGGCTGGGGGTGTCTGTGTGAATTATTTGGAGCTGGTCTGTACAGATGCTCGTCCTTGCCTCCTGTCTCTGTATGTATTTTCTTTATGTCCACACGGACTTGGGTAGGTGCATTTTGGACTTTGTGTTATAACTCAGTACTGTGCTATTTGCTTTTGCTCCCATCGGGACAACTCGGGCTATTCCAGAGCTTTGAGGTGGCCTTGGGTTGACACATGTGTCCCTTTGACGTGCTCCTGACTTGTGGTGAAGAAAGCACTTGCTCACTTTCTGCTGCTACAGCCTGGCTCAGGCTCAGCTTCCAGTTTCCCTGACCTAGTCCTGGAATGAGCCCTTTCTCCCAGGAGCCCGGGTGCCTTTTATCAGAGAACTGCATTTTGAAACCAAGTAGTGGGCCCTGTGTGGGCTTCCTGCCCCTGGAATGCCCCTATGTCTGGGCCGTGCTCAACGAACAGAGCCAGGAAACGTGTGTGGATGCTAGCTCGTGTGTGCACACAAGTCTATCAGTGCTCTCGAATCCGTCCCTTAGCATCTGTGCTAGGCTGCACCTGAACTCACCCCGAGGTCTCTGGCCCTAATCTAGCCCCTCCTCCACACCACGTACCCACAACCTCCCATCCCCACTGGGGAAACCTGGTTTCCGCCACCCACCACCCACCACTTCTCTGCTTGATCCCAGTGCACGTGCAGAGCTGCTTCAGGGCTGTGATCCCACACCCTGACCGCTCACTTTCATCTGTGCTTTTGAAGCACAGAATCTTCACATATTAAACTCCGTGCACAACGAAAGCTTGGAAATGTAAAGGCCCATGAAAGAGTCAAGATTCATAAAGACATCAGGTGCCAAGTAAGGAATCCCAGCAAAATAGGAATGAACAGAATGCATGAGGGTTTGGAAACAGGCGAGTCGAGAATAGCAGGGACCAGGCTGAACAGCCGTTCGTAGGAGAGGGGACGGCGTGGACTTGTTCGGTTGACCGCAAGCCCAGGGTGTGGACGTGCAGCTGAACAAAGCCCATGGCTGGAGCCGGCAGCACTGAACGGCCTGTTCCAGCCAAGGCAGGGAAGCGGCTCGGGCCCTCGCGTAGGTCAGACTCTTCACAGGCGGGCGCTTCTCTCCACCCTCTGCAAGAGTGCCCGGGAGAGTGAACAAGAGGCATGGGGTCATGTTCCTAAAATACCACCAGGGATTAGATGTGCCCGGGGCCACTCCAGGGGACAGAGCTGAGACCTGTGCATCTGAGGATCGCTCCCAAAATGCTGAGACTGAGCGAGGGTGGGGGCGGGCCGGAGCTCTAGGAGGCCAAGGTCCCACGCTGGAGGTCATGTCCTGGAGGATGGGTCTGGAAGAAGCTGGAAGGACCGCCCCACTGGGTCGCTCATGACAAAGCTTCCGTGCAAAACTGAAAGTGGAGTCGGAGCAAGGGAAGTCGGAGATCAGGAGAGCCCAGATCTAGGGCCAGGAGAGACTACCCAGGTCAGAGTCTGCCTGTGGCTCAGCCCCGGAGCACTGTGTGCGTACACGGTCACAGAGCAAAATGGATCCCCGGTGAGGACCGCAGAGTTTTGTGCGATTAGCAGGAAAACTTTCTAACAATCAGGGCTGTCCAAAAATAAAACATAATCCCCGTCAAGAGAGACGTTCTAACAGACTCAGGCAACATTAGCGGGCCTGGCTGCCAATGACAAACCACAGCAGACCCACTGTGATCACGAGAGATTAGCATGCTGGGAAGAGAGACCTGGGTTCTGTCGGGCTCGGAGGGCAGCTGAACCAGGGTGAGCTGGCGGGATCCCTGGGAATGAAGAAACGCTCCTCAGAGGTTCAAGGTGTCTGGGAAGAATCGCATATTTAAGGGCCGCAGGGTCTGGAAACGTTTTTGATCGGTGTGGTCTTTGGTTTACCTTCTGTTCTTTATTTTGCATCTATATTTTTATTGGAATATCATTGCTTTATAGTGTTGTGTTAATTTTTGCTGTACAAGGGCATGAATCAGCTGTATGTATTCATATGTCCCCTCCTCAAACCTCCTTCCCACCCTCGTGCATATACATTTTTGGTTAAAAAAAAGAAAAGATAATATTTAAAAGGAACCTCCCCCCTGCCCCGCTGAATTGAGTCCAGAGGCCCGGATTCTAAGCCTGACTCAACACACACTCCCCGTAGAAGCTTAGACTGAAGGAGAGTTCTCAGATCTCATTCAGCTCTAAATTTTTTCAAAGGAAGAGTTTGTCATTTAAAACAAGACTATATAAGTGGTCACTTTATTAGAATGTCATTGAGCCTCTTTTCCAAATGCGGCTAACCTTTCCTTAACATTTTTGTTAGTAGAAGGAAAAGGGATTGAAAAGCAAGCATCTGACTTCCCACCAGGGACGCAATTCAAATCGTGGGGAGGAGAAACACGGATCCAAAGCTCACAAATAAAGAGGCCAAAAAATATCAACTTAGATCTATGACAGCACCTCACAACGTGTGCCAGAAAGTGGCAAAAATGTGTGAGAGGTGAGACCAGACGTTGTCAGGACGAGTTTAGAAAGGAATACAGCCGCACAAAGGCCAGGGCTATTTTGGTTTGCACATGGAAAGACATCCTGTCATGGGATATTATATTTTGTGTGGGCACCTCGGAGACAGTGGTAAGAAGAACTTCTGAGGGTTGAAAAGGAAGACAGAAAGCAGAGAATTAGTACCCGAGCTAAGAGCCCGAAGCCTTGGAGGAGCTCAGCAAATGTTA
The DNA here is from genome assembly GCA_006408675.1 of Madoqua kirkii. Taxonomy (NCBI): domain Eukaryota; kingdom Metazoa; phylum Chordata; class Mammalia; order Artiodactyla; family Bovidae; genus Madoqua; species Madoqua kirkii. The sequence continues at coordinate 16,575 of SJYC01101369.1, forward strand.
CTTGGATGAATGACTCAGGAGCTCAGCAAATGCTAGTTGGAAGAATAACTCAAAGCTGATGATAGAACGGAGGGGTGCACATGGGAGGAGATGTTTAGTTTGCAAAACATGAGTAAATAAGTACATGTCCAGGGGGAGAGTAACCCAGTCTGATACTGATATTTGTGTCCACATGTGTTTGCAAGTTATTTGGGCAAAGGTGTAAGGTCATCACTTGAACCAAAATTCTGAGCAAAACATGTGGATAAAAGTAAATATACACAGAATCATGAACAGAGAGTACACAGTGGTTACCAGGGAAGAGAGAAGTTATCTCCCAAAAGGACTGGGGGCAGCCCAGAGCACAGTGGAACGCCATCCCGGGGAAACAGCAAGTCCGCATGGTGGGCATCCGTCCACGAGTCAGGCGGTACTCGGCACCGGTTCCCAGGCCATTTCTGCGCCTCCACCGGTTAGCGTGTTTCCCTAGCCCTGGTCGTCCCTCTGGCCCACCCAGATCTTGGAGGTCTCACCTGGCCTTGCAGTTCTGGGGTTTGGGGAAGACAGTGTGAGTTATTTAAAATGAAAGAGAAAACTTGGGTCTGGGACATTTTGATCATTCTGTTAGGCTGTCAGCAAGCTTCCTGGGCTTCTAAGGTAGAAACACGGCGCTGATAAGAGAGTTTGCAAAAGAAATTCATCCCTTGGAAACTCAATCAAGACACACAGAAAATTCATTATGAAAAAAGGCAGCTTTAAAAAAATGTTGAAATAAGGACAATACAATAAAATGTTGAAAGGAAATAATAAAACAATAAAGAGATACATGAACTGAGTTTTCAATAAGATAAATGATTATTGGGCATTTGGAGATGACTGAAGGCCTGGGTGCTGCGATTCATGGGGTCGCAAAGAGTCGGACACGACTGAGTGACTGAACGGAACTGAACTGAAGTGAGTTCAAACACGACTTGGGAAGAAGTCTGGAAGGGCTTGGGTGTGCGGCTCCCAGGACCCAGCGCTCTGTGCGTGATCACCTCTAACCTTGAGCTCCTGGGAGCCAGGGTGGGCAGGATCACCTCCGGTTTGCAGACAGGGCACTGAGCCTCTCAGAAATGAGGTCACTTACCCGGGTTCCCACGGTTCTGAAGTGGAGGAGACAGAGTCAGTTGCACGTGGCCCTCAGTGTGTGCTCCTCTCCTGTGTCTCCAGGGTCACGTGATGGGTGAAACGATGGTGTAGAAGTCAGGTTTAAAATGTGTCAGCTTCGGTAGCTACAAACCTGAATGTGGGAGAGCCAGCCTTGAAGAGCTTTCCTGAGCAGGTTGCAAAGGCAACACTTCCTCTGGGGCTCTGCCCATGGAGCGGGCCTCCCTGTCAGTTCAGTTATTTGTTTGTTTTTAAAGTAGTTGATTTACAGTATTGTGTTAGTTTTCGGTGCACAGCAAAGTGATTCAGGTGTGTGTGTGTGTGTATGAAAAAATGAAACTGTTAATTACTCAGTCGTGTCTGACTCTTTGTGATCCCGTGAACTATAGCCCGCCAGGCTCCTCTGTCCATGGGATTCTCCAGACCAGAATACTGGAGTGAGTTGCCATTCTCTTCTCCAGGGCAATCTTCTCGACCCTGGGATTGAATCCAGGTCTCCCGCATTGCAGGCAGATTCTTTACCATCTGAGCCATGAGGGAAGCTCACAGATATGAAAACTCCCATATGTAAGTTGCTGCTGCTGCTAAGTCGCTTCAGTCGTGTCCAACTCTGTGCTACCCCATAGACAGAAGCCCACCAGGCTCCTCCATCCATGGGATTTTCCAGGCAAGAGTACTGGAATGGGGTGCCATTACCTTCTCCACCCATATGTGTGTGTGCATGTGTATGTGTATATATATATATATACTTTTTCATATTTGTTTCCATCATGGTTTATTGCAAGATGTTGAATAAGTTCCCTTTTATTTACTGTAGGTCCTTGTTTTTTTTTTAATCTGTTTTATATATAGTGGTGTGTATCTATTAATCCCAAACTCCTAATTTATCACTCTCCACACTTTTCATCTTTGGTGAACATAAGTTTTTGTTTTGTTTTTCTATGTGGGTGGGTCTATTTCTGTTTTGTAAATAAGTTCATTTGTATTATTGTTTTAGAGTCCACATATAAGTGATATTGTATGGTATTCATCTTTCTCTTTCTGCCTTATATCACTTAGTATGACAGTCTCTAGATTCTTCCATATTGCTACAAATGGCTTCATCTCATTCTTTTTATGGCTGAGTAATATTCCATTGTATATGTGTACCACATCTTCTCTATCCATTTATCTGCTGATGGACACTTATGTTGCTCCCATGTCTTGCTATTGTAAATAGTGCTGCAATACTTGAGTGTATCTTTTTGAATTAGAGTTTTCTCCAGATAAATGTCAGGGCTCTATTTTTCACACACTTTCCTTTCACTGCAACATGCTTAAGCAAGATCAGCATTAGGATTCGGGGAAAACCCCGTGTGAAATAGCATAGATGTTTCCATCAGACCATGAATCAGTTCCTGGTGGAGAGATGCCCGTCACCCTGGATTCTACTTGCTCTGCTTTCCAAAGATTTGGCCTATAAATCAGAGACCAGGAGCCCACAAGCAAACATTTAAGAAAGAGTTGTTTTTATTGTTTGTAAATTGCTTTCTTTATAAATGTGGGACAAACAGCATAGCCAGACCCCGTGGACTGCACGAGCAGTATTCCCGATCACCGAGAGAGAGAAGGAGAGAGGCTCTGGGAGGGGTTGTCCCCTCTCCCCAGCTCTATCATCTTTTCATCTATCATCTTTTCCCACAGAGATCTGGACCACAGGGATGACTGATCCTGAAGATAGAAATTCTATCTTCTCCAAGAAGGAACTTGCCACATGCCCAAGGTTAAGCTGAAGTCACTAGTGAATGGAAATACCGTGTTGAAGAGTCATTCTGATTCTGATCATTCTACATATGATTTCTCCATTGAAATACCAAGCTCTGGAAATCAGAAGTGAGTCAAAATGCAGCTCTTTGTTATCATGGTTCCCTGGATGATTCTGCACTTTGGACCCCAAGCTTTGCAGACTCACTGGTCAGAGGCCTTCCCTAGGGGTCACATCCTACTTCCAGTCTTGACCACCGGACAAGATGTCCCCTGGAACAAGTGACTTCACTTGTCCAAACCTCTATTCAAGCTCTAACATCTAGAAATTCTGTTACTTGACCTTCAGAGGACTGACTGTGTGCTAAGTTGCTTCTGTCTGACTCTGTGCAACCCTATGGAGTGTAGCCCACCAGGCTCTTCTGTCCATGGGGAGTCTCCAGGCAAGAATACTGGAGTAGGTTGCCATTTCCTGCTCCAGGGGAGACTGACCACAGTGCTCCAAAGGTGGCCCTTCTGCATGAAACATAGACACCGGCAATTAAAGATCTCCTTAAACATCGTCAAATGCATGAATGATTGGACAGTCGAGTGCCACTCAGGGCTCAGAAACCATTTTCCTGAAAACTTTGAAGGAACCATCAAAGGCAAAGTTCAGCAACCAAAAACTGGAGACTTTGATTTATTGTCACCGAACAAGTTGAAAAATCTTAGTAAGAGACACTCGAACCTTTTAAGTATCATCTTGCGGTAATAATGACCTCTCATGCATATTTATGCACTTAGCTCTGTAATAACCACTTGAAAGACTAGGTTTTTCTTCCCCTCTGGGGAATGAAGCTATGTGAAAACGTGACAAAATATTCCAAGTTCAAATGTCCAAATATGGGAACCTACAAGATGTTGGAATTTCTCCCTCAAGGAGAAAGCACCTGAGTGTTTATTGACTCAGGGACCATTCAGACACTCAGGTCAGCCTTGAGAATCCTAAAAACTTACCTGCCCCTGCTGCTCAGCATTCTTCCTGGGGAACATAGGCTTGACTCATTGACGTGTAGGTGGGTTAGTCTCGGTTGAGACAGGAATGTTTGGAGACAGGGTAAACTGGCCAGCTCTTGGGTATTTAACAAAGAATTCCAAAAGGGCTCAGTAGCCAGAGTTGCTCTTCAAAACCTCATTACTGTTGTTCAATGTCATTCATTACCCTCGGAAAGTAAAATCATATGACCCCATTTCCTCAGTAAGTTAATTATTTTATTTCTCTGTATGAGGCAAAAACACTACTTTTATTGTTAATTAATATGCTAAAATTAGGTTATACCATTCTGGACATGCAAAATTGAATTTAGTACTTTCCAATATGTTTTTTAAAAGCTGGTCAAAAATAAATGCCTTCAACATCTTTTCTTTTTCCAACTGAGCATAAATTTCCTTCCTATGAAATTTCATTCCTTCCTGCTGTTCTAAGTGACATAATGCCACTTATTTTCCAAAGGGAGGAAATAATAAAAATAAGGAGACATTCAGTTAGCATTTTGAAATTCAGATATTTAATAGGGAAGCCCCTCTTCAAAAAAAAAAAAAGAAAGAAGAAGAAGAAGAAAGAAAGAAAGAAAGAAAGGAAGGAAGAAAGGAAGAAAAGCAAAAACACAACAAAAAAGGTACAATCATCCACAAGTTCCAGGACCAAAATAATTAAATGGAACAATAAGGAGAATTATTTATTTGGGCACTAATTTCAGGCATTTCAGATTTTTCTCTTCCCTGTTGATTAAAGTGAAGATAGGAAATTCTGCAATTTCTTTTCTCGCAGAGATGGAGCATGAAAGCCCCATCGGATGCTGGGACACAAAGTGACTTCCTGGTTCCCTCTGTTGTTCTGCTGTAATGAAATCCCCTCTGATATATCTGCCATCGCCCACTGTTAATTACTTTTCTATTTATTTAGTAGGCCTACAAGTGGAAGGCAATCTATTGCCAGGGAATTGTTTGACTTCTATGCTAAGTAGACGGCATTCTGATCCAGGGAGGCTGGCAGCAGCCTGAGCAGACTTCTATCTCATCGCACATTAAATTAGCGCCCAGCAGGTCCTAGATACAAGGGGGTTTTTTCCCCCTTCTCCAGAAGGTTAATAGTCCTTGGGAGTCAATAAACTGGCCCTGGGCATTCTCTGTGGTCAGGCCCTGCTTCTGTTTCCCTGGAAATGATAAGAAGGAAGAATGCCTGGAGGGTGGAGTGGGGTGGGACTTCACAAGAAAGGTCTAACTCTTAGTACAGACGGAACCCTTTACATCCATCAGGTAAAGTGTCTCATGGAGAGCAACAGAAGAGGGTTCAAGTCTAAAGAACAAGGATGATTACAAGTCCATGACGTGGCTTTGTTCCTTGGCACCAGCTTTTACTAGGCAGATGTGTGAATTCAGTTCAGTCCCTCAGTTGTGTCCAACTCCTGTGACCCCATGGACTGCAGCATGCCAGGCCTCCCTGTCCATCACCAACTCCCACAGCTTGCTCAAACTCATGTCCATGGAGTTGGTGATGCCATCCAACCATCTCATCCTCTGTCATCCTCTTCTCCTCCCACCTTCAGTCTTTCTCAGCATCAGGGTCTTTTCCAACGAGTCAGTTCTTCCCATCAGGTGGCCAAAGTATTGGAGTTTCAGCTTCAGCATCAGCCTTTCCAATGAATATTCAGGACTGATTTCCTTTAGGATGAACTGCTCGGATCTCCTTGCTGTCCAAGAGACTCTCAAGAGTCTTTTCCAACACCACAATTCAAAGTCATCAATTCTTCAATGCTCAACTTTCTTTATACTCCAACTCTCACATCCATTCATCACTACTGGAAAAATCATAGTTTTTACTAAACAGACCTTTGTCAGCAAAGTAATGTCTCTACTTTTTAATATTTCTGTCTAGGTTTGTCATAACTTTTCTTCCAAGGACTGAATTATGTGTGAAATACAGCCACATTAATATGGGTCTGATTTTCCTTCAGGTTTCCCTGGTGGTTCAGACAGTAAAGAATCTGCCTGCAGTGCAGGAGACCTGGGTTCGATCCTTGGGTCGGGAAGATCCCCTGGAGAAGAGAATGGCTACCTACTCCAGTATTCTTGCCTGGAGAATCCCATGGATAGAGGAGCCTGGTGGACTACAGTCCATGGAGTCGCAAACAGTCAGACATGACTGAGCGACTAACACTTGACCTTCCTTCTCCACACCAGGGTCATCTGCTGGTCAGCTAAGAGGAAACAGAGGCTGGGGGAAGACTGATCTCCGCAATCTGTTTGGGTGTTTCGGGGGAGCCGAGGGAGAAGCAGATGCCATGGATGTCCAGTTAAAGGCAGTTATTTAAAGCAAAGAAGCACAAGCCCCATGAATGAACGGTCCGTCCAGACACCTCTCCCTTAGCCGTGGTGGGTCCTCCCATCCAGGATCAGGAGGGAACGCCCGTCTCTGTTTCAGTGGCCTCTCACTGTGCGCGCTGCTTGTTTCAGTGAGACTGCAAGGGGCCGGTCTCCTTCCGGGACATTTCGGGAGCCGAGAGGAGCCGCCGCTAGGGGAGCTGGAGAGGATGGGCTCGCGATTCGAATTCCACTTCCTGTTTCGCCGGGGAGACTTCCGTCAGTCCGGTCCGCCTCAGTGGCAGGCCGCACTCTGCGCCGACGACCTCCTGCGCTGGAGGGACTGCACCCCGTGGAGTGTGACCCCGCAGGGCACGGCTGAGGAGGGGACCGTCTCCTGGCCGCCGGCCCAGGCGCGCTTCCAGCCCCGGAGCCTGCCTCTGGCCTTGCTCCGTCGCAGCAGCTTCCTCTCTGGTCCGCTCGTCAGGGCTGTCATTTCCAGAGAGCGTCAACTCCGACCCTGGGCTCGGAGCATCTCCTGACCCTCCACGGCTCACCCCAGTGGCCCCTTGGCTCTGAGACTTGGGAAGGCTCGCCCTGCCCTCTTCACCAGCCTGGAAAGCGGGCTCCCACGTCCTACAGGAGAGGTCGTTCTGTAGGTACTGGTGTAAGATCCCAGGACGGGGAGCCGCAGGCATCTCTCTCCAACAGGCTCCGCTGACAACAAACTCCTGGAAGCCTTGTCCATCCACCACCTTCCTTGCTAGGACCCACTGTCCTTGGGTGTACCTCCTAGCCCAGGCTGAAACCTCCCCACCCCGACTCAGCTCTGGCTCCGTCCCACGGGCTTGGCAATTAAGTCTGTTTTCCACGAAGTCCAGTCAAGACATTGAGAAAGGAGAGCACTTCAGACCACCCTCCCCAGGGCGACCCCACTCCCCAGCACCTCTCTGCACCTTGCTGTCGGGGATACAGACACGGTCTCCTGATGGCACGGCCGCTTTTGTGAGGGTAGGATTGGATCTCTCTCTTTTTTTATCTAGTGGGAGTGTCAGTTATGCCTTGGAGTCTACTAATCTTACGAACAGTTATGGAGCCAAAGAGGCTGAATCGAATAGTTGAGGGTTTAAAGAAGTTGGAGCACCATAGCTATTATTATAATGAAGTTCCCTGATATATAATCACAGCTCTGGGTGACCAGGCACGATTCGTTTAGGTCTGAGAAATTGTAAATGATGCGGAGGAGTTTTTTATGGTTACCAGCTAGCCTCTGACAAACCAGGTGGGTGAGAAGGGACCTCATCCTCCCGCCCTATGGGCGCAAGGCCCTGGAGGGGCCGAGGACATCAGGACAGGAAGAGGAACGCGCACTGCTGGCCCCTCCTACCAAGGCCTGTTCCTTTATCTGTCTCTTAAATTTGGTTCCATGGCATAAAAAATAGGATTTATCTTTCTCCACAGATGCCACAAACAGATGCTGAGAACCAGAGACCTTGCAGAGTCAATAAAAGATACGTTATAAAATCTATAAAACTGCAGAAAGAAATCAGAATTTCAGCAACTTCCAGGGTGCTGTCTCCCCCCCCCCCCCACAGACTGCTCCTTTGATCAACTGTAGGGAGAGAGGGGAAGCCAGCCATGCATTAATTCCATCTGCTGTTTCTCATGGCATGAGTGGGGCCGGAAGAGGGGCCGAGGTCTCAGTGATGCTGGAACTGAGATAGTGACAGGGTAGAAATGGAGAACAGTGCCTGTGATGGAGACAAAGCTGTCATAATCAATTAGCATTTCACTTTTGTAAAGATCTCGGAGGCGATGGAGTCCTTAGATTTTAATGTACATCTTCAAAGTAATTTTGTAAGCTATTTAAACGATGCTCCCTTTTTACAACTCTACATAATTTGATTATACGAACCATCCTCCAGTCCTTGGATATGCAAATGCAGCGTCAAAATGATTTTTCCCATATTTTGATAGAATTGGAGGTTCATTGCAGTGATAGGAAGTGACAAAGATTGCAACAGGGTGTGGGGTAGCCTGCTCATCTGGCACCCTGAGGCCATTCAGATTTTAAACAACCACCTCTTGAGAATCATCCATAAGAAAAAACTTTGGAAAACCAAAGACAGGGCAATGATTAGGGTCTGGAGTCAAACTGCTTTGGATCTAATCCTAGAGCCACCCAGATGCTGAATTTGTGAATTAATCTCTCAGAGCCTCAGTTTTCCCACCTGTAACTTGGGAATAATAAAATGTAAGCTCATAGAAATATTAGGAGGATTAGCAATTAGAATGAAAACACCTGGCAGAACTTGGCAAAGACACTCATGATCCAGCCACTGTCACTATTCTATTGTTACTACTGTTACTATGACCAAGTGATGAAATCTGGTTTGTTGGCAGAGTTATTTTTCAAGCAGCCATCAAGTGACATGGCGGTGCTGAGGTGATGGCGGTGCTGAGGTGATGTCAGTGGCTGAGCTGCACAGTGATCTTGGATAATTGTCTTGCTTCTCGGAGGGCTCATCACCATCCTTGGCACTAGCCTAGACTGGCATATCGCTCATTCAGTCAGCACTTCTTCTGTCCCTTCTGTGGATCAGATATTGCACTGTGTTGAGGATTGAAGAATATAGATCTGGAGCCATAATCCTTGACCTCTAGGAGTTTACAGTCATCATGGAGCTTAAGAGGAGATAAACAAAATTATACTGCTAGGGAATCAGCACCCAATGGGGGTGCCAATCGCTCAGGCTCAGAAATCAGTAGAAGGATGTCTGGTCCTGCTCCTCTGACAGGTGGAGGCCAGCTTTGGATGCTGCTGCAATGCAGAGAATCATACTGCAACAAAGAGTCACCCAGCCCCAAACATCCAGAATGCCCACCTGGACCCCCCTCCAGGTGCAGCGATGAAGAATCCATCTGCCAAGGCAGGGAACACAGGTTCCATCCCTGGCCTGGGAAGATTCCACGTGCCACAAAGCAACTAAGCCTGTGAGGTGGAATTCTGAGCCCACACCCTAGAACCTGTGTGCCCAGCTACTAAAGCCCACGCACCTAGAGCCTGTGGTGTGTGCAAGGTGAAGCCACTGCAAGGAGGAGCCGGGGCCCCATAGCTAGAGGGCAGCTCCTGCTGGCTTCAACTAGAGAAAGTCTACAGGCGGGAATGAAGGCCCAGCGCAGTTCAGTTCAGTTCAGTCACTCAGTAGTGTCCGACTCTTTGCGACCCCGTGGACCGAAGCATGCCAGCCCTCCCTGTCCATGACCAACTCCCAGAGTTTACTCAAACTCATGTCCATTGAGTTGGTAATGCCATTGTAGCCAAAAATTAATTAATTAATTTTGAGGAAGAGTGCCCAGTTTGAGATGCTCTGAGCTCAGGGCCCCACGTGAGCAAGCACTTGGGGGACGAGACACACAGGGCATCTGGGGAGGACCAGGCGATTCAGTGTAACTGCACTGTTGGGCCCCAAGAGGCCAGTCCCATGTGCAGGCAGGGGTCCAGTCAGGAAGGACCTCACCCAGCATGGGCTAAGGTTGACTCCTTCCTCTGTGTGCCTTGAACTTCTCCAGAAGAGCCCCAGAACCAGAGCAAAGTCAACTCAGTCCACCACATTGGAAGCAACAGTCCGAAAGAGCCAGAGTTCTTGTATCATCCTGCAAAGTCAAGGAAGCTTGGCTTCTTTTCACAATGAACATAAAAGCGAATGACATGGTCTTTTCCCCTTGCAAGTTTAAAATCAGTGCTTCAGGACTCCCAAGGCCATCCAGGATGAGAAGCTTGAAAGGACAAGGCTGGCCCTGGAGAATTTTTAAACTAGGGGTGACCTGAGCAGACATAGGGGCTTGGGTCCTTCCCTCTCAGGGGGGCTGCCCCAGAAAAGGGCTGATGACACCCACCTCCCCTGAGGACTGATTTGTGAGCTGACGACATTGAACCTAAGGTCACGGCTCATCTGGCGCTGTCTGCCAACAGCAGGGGTGTCAGAGGAGCAGGGTCCATTAGCAGAAGGAACACTGGGCTGAGCTGCTGGGAGCTCCTGCAGACTGCCTCTGCCACTCATGAGCTGGTGATGTAAAGGAAACCACTTGCCCTCTCTGGTCGCAGGTGAAGGGAGGAATGTGGGTAAGGGCGCTTGTGGGCTCCAGTGCTCACGTCCCCTGCCTCTTGGCTGCAGGGTGTGCCTTCCTGCCGGCTGCCCACAGTGGGCCATCTGGTGGGCCGGTCAAGACCTGCTGACCCTACTCGCCAAGCAGCACGGTGACGGGCTGGGGGAAGGCCCCGTGGAATCTAGCAGCAGTGGATTTAATTTTCCACTTTCATAACTTCATTCCTTTGAGTCTTGAGAACTCATGGGCCTTCAAGAGTCCCTTATTATACAAATCTCCAGGATCCCTTATCAGCTGACGTCTTAGGCTGCAGAGAACCCTTTGGCGAGTATTAACATGAACAAAACTTAGGAGAACGAGAGGGAGAAGCCAGCTTGTGTTACAAGAGTATAAATACCATCCATGTTTTTTCTAAATGTGTTTCCTTCTCTGTTCATTTAGGTAAGGCTTTTTCTCTCTGGTGGAGAAGGGAATGGCACCCCACTCCAGTATTCATGCCTGGGGAATCCCATGGACAGAGGAGCCTGGCGGGCCACAGTCCATAGCGGTTGCCAAGAGCCAAACACAACTGAACACAACTCAGCTTTCTCCCTGAAGTCACAAAGCATTTCACAGACCAGAGATGGATGCTTTCTACCTGCCCAGCGTGCCACAGCTGGACCAGAGGCATGCGAGGAGGGAGAGGAGAGTCTTGGAACTTGGGACCTTTGTCCCCACGTCCAGGCAGGTGGTCACGGGCTTGGAAACGCCTTCCTTGTTATCTCGAGTAAATCCTTAACTGCTCCAACCTGTCTCCTCATCTGTAATCTCGGTGGAATGAGATGGTCTCTGCAGCTCTATCAACTCTACCTCTTACAACCATGAGCGGGGCGCCCAGGGCTCCGCAGGAAAAACTGGAAATGTAACCCTGCTGACAACGGGCTGGGGAGGCAGGGCAGGGAAGTGAAACTGGGGGTGCTCTGTGGGCATTTCAGGGTTGAATCCGCTGCTTCTGTTCAGTAAACATTGATGAGGAAGAATGGCCCCAAACTGAAAGTCTCCCTGTTGCAGGGAGGGAACCAGAGGTCGTGGGTGCGAGCAGGCATGTTGGGAGTGGGAGATCCACAGCAAGGCTGGGGGTGTCGCTGGGCCCTCAGGCAGCAGATCCCGTGTGATTTGTGGCCAGTAATGGATGGGTTGCCCTAGACTCGCAAGCACGAGGGAAACGCGTTCTTCCCTTTTCTTCTCAGTCCACAGCAGTTATTCTAAAAGTAAGGATGGCACAGTCACAGCGCCAGGCAGGAGCCTGAGCAGGGCACCTTCGTGGCCCTTGCACGTGCATGTCCCCCCAGCATCACCACCCAGCCCCCTTCTTCCCTCAGATCCGTCCTCTGGCCTGGCCTGTATTCCCCTCTCAGAGCCACCCTGATGGATGATCTGGGCTCCAGGTTCTCACTGGAAGGAAGCTGGAGGTGCCAGCTGGGGCGGGCAGGCCCGGGGAGGGGACTCAGGTGATACAGGCACAGCCCGGGGCAGACACGGCCCCAAAGGCTGGGCTCTGATTGAGCTGAGGGCCCGAGAAGCACTCCGGAGGCAGGAGGCACGTTGTAGAACCTCTGTTACTTTGAGCATTGAAAGCTTGTATTCATTACACATAATATAGTCAAAAATTGGTCCAATTTCATGTTTTATTGATTGACACAGAGAAGGATGTGTCTGATCAACACAAGACTCGGGAACCATAAGAAAGATACTTTTTGAGAATTGTCTTTAACGAGATATCCGACCTCATCTCAGCTCCATGGGCTGTTGACCTCACCAGCTCCCGAGGACAAGGATCACTGAGGCCCCAGGGCACACCCAGCCGGGGGGTGCCAAACACCCTGCCAGAGGTTGAGGGGGGTGATGGGGGGAGTCTGGCACCAGAAGTCTCACGGAACAGACTTCCCGAAGCCAGTCCTCAGACTGGGACTGGCTGGCCTATCAGAGCCACAAAATTTAACCCCGTGTGCTGGGCGGGGGTGAGGTGCTGCGCTTCCCATCTTCAGAACAGGACATAGAGCCCCGAGGGGTGAGAAACTTGTCAAGCCTAGGCGGAGCAAGATCCACACTCAGGCCGCCCAGCCCTGGGCCCACATTCTGAATCGCTAAACGAGCTGCTCCCCCAGCATGCACCCAGGCTGAGAAGACTCCAGGCTCTTTTGGGACATCCCTGAGGTCCAGGCTAATGTCATAAGAACACTGGGATGTCTTTTCATAGTGTTCATGTTCATGGGGTTCTCTCAGCAAGAGGGAATGGAGGGGGTTTGCCATTCCCTTCTCCAGTGGACCATTTTTCAGAACTCTCCACTGTGACTTATCCGTCTCGGGTGACCCTGCACGACATGGCCTGTGGCTTCAGTGAGCTATGCAAACTCCTCTGCCACGACAAGGCTGTGATCCATGAAGGGCAAAGACATCACTTTGCTGACTAAGGTCTGTATAATCAAAGCTATGGTTTTTCCAGTTGTCATGTATGGATGTGAGTGTTGGACCATGAAGAAGGCTGAGTGCCAACAAATTTATGCTTTTGAACTGTGGTGCTGGAGAAGATTCTTGAGAGTTCCGCGGAATGCAAGAAGATCAAATCAGTCAATCGTAAAGGAAATCAATGCTGATATGCATTAGAAGGACTGATTCTGAAGCTGAAGCTCCAATACTTTAGCCACTTGATGCGAAGAGACAACTCATTGGAAAAGACCCTGATGCTGGGAAAGACTGAAGGCAGGAGGAGAAGGGGATGACAGAGGATGAGATGGTTGGATGGCATCACCAACTCAATGGACATGAGTTTGAGCAAGCTTCAGGAGATGGTGACGGACAGGGAAACCTAGCGTGCTGCAGTCCATGGGGTCGCAAAGGGTCAGACACAAGTTTGTGATTGAAAAACAACTAGCATGTCACTGACCTTCTTCCTTCTTACTCTCAGGAGCGGACAGCTGGGGCTTCCAGAGGCTGCCTGAGGCATGGTAGCATCTTCACTCTAATGGCCCAGGCGCTTGTGTCCTTGTGTCTGAAAAACATCCGGGGTTAAATTTCTAACAAGGTCACTGTTGCTAGATACTGTAACGCACCTGCGTCTCTCTGGGGTTTGAGACCTGCTGCTCCATACCAGACCCCCCAAGGCTTCTCTGCCCCTGCTCCCAGGCCCCACCCAACCCATGCAAGCCCTGCACGCCTTGGCCACCTGCTGCCCACCTGTCCCAGACCCCAGCTCCTGCTCACACCGCGGCTGGTTGCTCTCACACCTCACCGGAGCCAGATTCTCCTTGGGGAACCTGAAACTTGGCAGTGGAGCAAGCCTGGATGCCGCTGGAGCAGGAACAGCAATGACAAATAGCAGAAAACAGCAGTTCAGTGACACCACCCACGCTGGACTCTGTGGGCAACTGGAGTGGGCTGTTGGGCTGCTGTGTTAATTCTCTGGCCTTCCCAGGTGGGTCAGGGGTAAAGACCGATGCAGGAGACACAAGAGACATGGAGTTGATCCCTCGGTTGGGAAGATCCCCTGGAGGAGGAAATGGCAACCACTCCACTATTCTTGCCTGGAGAATCCCATGGACAGAAGACCCTGGCGAGCTACAGTCTATGAGGGCGCCAAGAGTCGGACACGACTGAGAGATGAGTAGGCCCAGATGTTAATTCTCTGAACTACCCCAGGAACTGTCAAATATCCATTTCTCACTTAAGGTTGCTCGGAAAAAACCCGAAGCTTAACTAATAGGAAACATTGGATACATGTTTTCCGGATTCCCCAGTCCACCTGCTTCTTATAATCTACTAGCTTGCCTCTGGACCCCTGCAGATGGCAAATCACCCAGCTCCTGCCTGGAACAGCTGTGGTTCCTGCTCATCGTGGACCCTCCCAGCCAGTCTCAGCAGCACCTTCCTTGTCTCCCCAGGCCCCTTGAAGGAAGTGCCGTGCCCCTGGCTTCAGTGTTAAGATGGGGCAAATGAGACTTGTGGTCTGACTGGCCTAGCCATCCTTTGGAATATCTTATTCTTTGGGCTCAAACCCCCTTTGAGAAGCTGGGGTGCCTTTCTCCCCTAAGAAGCCCAACTGACAAGCATAAAATCCTCCCCTAGAAATAAACTAGGCCCTAGGCCCTAGGTAGCAAGAGAAACTGTAATTAAAAGAAAATTAACAGACACTAAGAATGATTGAACAGGGAATCCCTGGTGACAGAGTGGGTCAAAATTCTCCTGCCAATCTAGGGGACACGGGTTCAATCCCTGGTCTGGGAAGATTCCACACTGCTTTTGTTCAGTCACTCAGATTGTGTCCAGCTTTTTGAATACCATGGACTGCAGCATACCAGGCTTCCTGTCCTTCACTGTCTCCCTGAGCTTGCTCAAACTCATATCTATTGAGTCGGTGGTGCCATCCAACCATCTCATCCTCCGTCCTATCTTCTCCTCCCACCCTTAATCTTTCTCAGCATCAGCGTCCTTTCCAATGAATTAGCTCTTCACACTAGGTGGCCAAAGTATTGGAGTTTCAGCTTCAGCATCAGTCCTTACAATGAATATTTAGGACTGATCTCCTTTAGGATGGACTGGGTGGATGTCCTTGCAGTCTAGGGGACTCTGAAGAGTCTTCTCCAATAGCAGAGTTCAAAAGCATCAATTCTTTGATTCTGGGAAGTGCCCCCAAGTGCTCCTGGAAGCCCTGACTGGCCCACTTTGTACTCCTCACCCTGTTCTCTTCCCTTCCCACAGCCTCTAGGAGGAGAAATGTCTCACGTGGTAGGAGTTGCTCTTGGGTTGCTCTGCTGTTTTCAACATTTGGGAATTGCCAGTGGGCTTCCCTGGTGGCTCAGCTGGTAATGGATCTGCCTGCAATGTGGGAGTCCTGGGTTTGATCCCTGGGTTGGGAAGATCCCCTGGAGAAGATAAAGGCTACCCACTCCAGTATTCTGGCCTGGAGAATTCCATGGACTGTATAGTTAGTCCCTGGGATCGCAAAGAGTTGGACACGACTGAGTGACTTTCACTTTTTCTTTTCCAGTGAGATCCACATCTCTCCTGTATCACTGGGACTAGTTAATGTGTTTTATTGGTGGACAGATCTTGGCCCACGTGTGTTTCAGCATAAAATAAGGAGGAGTTTCTTCTTTAGATAAACAGTGCCCAAGGGAGGGTCAGAAAAGGCCCTGATGCTGGGAAAAATTGAGGGCAGGAGGAGAAGACGGAGAATGAAATGATTGGAGAGCATCACGACTCAATGGACATGAGTTTGAGCAAATTCCAGGAGATGCTGAAGGACAGGGCAGCCTGGAGTGCTGCAGTCCAGGGAGCTGCAAAGAGTCGGACATAACGGCTGGACAACAAGAGCAGCAAGGGCCAGAAGAACAGTTCAGTCTTGCAAAGACCAAGAGCAAATGCTGACAAACCTTCAGATCCCAGGCAGTCACATGATCACTTATGGTTTCCCATCCTCTTCATTTCTCTGCCTATCAACCAGCTCTCCCTGCCACGGGTCAGCCAACAGTGGCCACCCTGAATAGTGTCCATCCCAGCTTCCTGACTTGCCTCTCTCAGTCCTTGTAAGCAGCAGAAAGTTGGTACCACTACTGCTGGTTTCAAATTCCAGGGGAGAGAAGCTGAGTGGGAGAGACCCGTGGCTGGGACCATTGGGCAGAATCACACGGTGTAAGCCCAAGGGAGAGTGAGGACTTCTCAGAGAAGGGGTCCACAGGTTTGTTGGACCTGACGAAGTAGCCCAAGAGGGACTGGCCCGCGATGCCCGCTCCTCTGCAGAAGGCGAAGCCCTTGCAACAAGGTGTCTCGTCCGGACCCTCTGCAGGCACAGAGGACTGCACGTGGCTGTTTGCCTTTCTTCCTGCATGTCCTCCCACTGGGTTAGTACATAATAATTTATCCTTAATCAGTCCTGGGTGTTCACTGGAAGGACTGATGGTGAAGCTGAAGCTCCAATACTTTGGCCACCTGATGCAAAGAGCTGACTCATTTGAAAAGACCCTGATGCTGGGAAAGATTGAAGGTGGGAGAAGAAGGGGACAGCAGAGGATGAGATGGTTGGATGGCATTACCGACAGGATGGACATGAGTTTGAGTAAGCTCTGGGAGTTGGTGATGGACAGGGAGGCCTGGCGTGCTGCAGTCCATGGGATTGCAAAGAGTTAGATACGACTGAGTGACTGAATTGAACTGAGTTTATCCTTAAGGGAATGACCTTGACTTACTTGGCTCCATCCACTCCTGTGTGCTTCGGGCAGCCCCAGCTGGGTGGGGCATCTTTTAGGAAGAGCCAGCACACCCTTGTCCCTTGTAGTTTAGTGGGTAAAGAGTCTGCCTGCAATGTAGGAGACCCGGGTTCAATCCCTGGGTTGGGAAGATCCCCTAGAGAAGGACATGGCAACCCACTCCAGTATTCTTGCCTCTAGAATATCATGGACAGAGGAGCCTGATGGGCTACAGTCCATGGAGTCACAGAGAGTCAGACACGACTGAGTGACTAGACCACCACCAGCACACTCTGCCTCCAGCTCCACCCCACCCCCTGCCCTGCCTCCATCCTATCAGACGCAGGGGCCAGCGGAGACAATGCAGGGGGCGCTGAGCCTACCACACTCCCCCTTCGTCAGGGCACAGGCAGGAGCGGTCCCTCTAGGGTGAGTCCTAGGTGTCCATACCTGGACACTCACCTTCATGTTTCTGCCATATGCCACCAAGGAAGTCAGGACTCAGCGGGGTGCCCTGGGAGACCATCCGTGAGACCTGGGGACCCTTAAGAGAAACCACATCTGGTTTGCGTGTGTGCGAACGTGTGCAGCTGAACATGCAGCCTGAACGTTGAATTCCAAATTCCTAAGGAAGTGAGAGAAGCTAACACAGCACAAGAGAAAGCAGGGAAGCCTGTGCCCTCGGCCGCTCAGGTGGGCCTCTGCCTTCCTCTCTGCCCTGGCTGGCTTCACGGTAGGCTGCCCCCAGAAAATGGAATCTGAAACTGCTTCCCAAGCAAAGGGCGCTGCACCCTGCTAGGTCTGAAAATGAATAATGATGAACCCCGGGGCTTAGTCCTGGTTGGATAAGGATAAATACAATTTAAAATTGGAAATTCGTTTTAAATGGGCTGTTAATTGCTGTTGAGCTTTAAATATTTGAGTTTATTAATTTCTCCCTCACCCCCTGAATTATATTTCAGCAACATTCCCCTGTTATTAGGCTATTAAATCAGACATATCAAAAAGGAAGCGTTTATTTATATCTTCAGAGACATGTACATCTAATTAAGATAGTGTTATTGTGCATATTTTATATTAGGCAAATGCCGCCTGTGCTTTGTCTCATCAGCTCTGAAGGGCCTTAATAAGTGTTTGGAAGATTTGACTGGAGCCGGAGGAGGAAGATGCCCTATGTCTGTCTGAGCAGTGAATTCTTAAGAACCTTGACCCTGAAAGAACGAAGAACGAGCTGTTCCTAGACACTGTAATCTCCTTTTTAAAGAATCCAAAACAGATAAACTAGGAGTCTGGAATTAACGTATAAATGGGTGTGTGTGTTAGTCACTCAGTCGTGTTTGATTTTTTGTGACCCCATGGACTGTAGCCCGCCAGGCTCCTCTGCCCATGGAATTCCCCAGGCAAGAATACTGGAGTGGCTTGTCATTTCCTTCTCCAGGGTATATTTTTGACCCAAGGATTGAAGCCAGGTTTCCTGCATTGCAGGCGGATTCTTTACCATCTGAGCCACCCGGGAAGCCCTAACGTATATATACTACTCTATACAAAACAGGTGAACAAAAGGACCTACTGTATAGCATAGGGAGCTATATCTAATGTCTTATAATAACCTATAGTGGAAAAGAATCTTAAAAAGAATATATATATATTTAATATACACACATATGGGCTTCCCTTGTGGCTCAGCTGGTGAAGAATCCACTTGCAATGTGGGAGACCTGGGTTCGATCCTTGGGTTGGGAAGATCCCCTGGAGAAGATAAAGGCTACCTACTCCAGTATTCTGACCTGGAGAATTTCATGGACTGTATAGTCCATGGGGTCACAAAGAGCTGGACACGACTGACCGACTTGCACTTCCCTTCACACACACACACACACACACACACACACACACACACACACACATAACTGAATCACTTGGCTATAACTGAATCACCCGAAGCTAACACAACGTTGTAAATTAACTGTATTAATTTTTAAATGACTATTAGGGAAAAAAGAGAATCCAAAATAGCAACCTCTGGAAACAAGAGGTTGGAAAATTGGCTGTAATGCCAGAATGAATGTGATGAAACCAGCCAACATCTGGAGAGTACCTAGTGCATGCCACAAGCTCTTAATGAATCCTCATCACCTCATGAAATAGTTTTATTCCCACTTTACAGATGAGCAGGACAGAGGCTTAGAGACAAAGCTTCCCATGTGGCCCTAGTGGTAAGGAACCCACCCAGCCAATGCAGGAGATTCGGGTTTGATCCCTGGTTGGGATGTTCCCTGGAAGAGGAAATGGCCACCCACTCCAGTATTCTTGCTGGAGAATCCCATGGACAGAGGAGCCAGACAGGTTACAGTCCGTGGGGTGGCAAAGAGTCAGATGCAGCTGAAGCAACTCAGTACGCGATTTGCCCAAGAGGCAGAGCCAGGACTAAAACTAAAATCTGACTGGAACTGGCGCATGCCTTTTTGACCTCAGCCCTCTTTGTTGCCAAGAAGAGTTAGTCCCTTCTAGAACATTCTCAACCAAGGTGATATTACCCCTTCCCCCTACAAGGTGATGAAAATTGGTTCTTGGGAAGCAAGAAATTTCACTGGTTTTATGTAAAAGCACAGATAGGCATAGAGCATGTGGTCAGGTAAACAGTGCATCTGTGGTACTAAAATTTCTAACGTGTGTGTCCAGCTCTTTGCAACCCCATCAACTTAGCCCACCAGGCTCCTCTATGCATGGGATTTTCCAGGCAAGAATACTGGAGTGGGTTGCCACATCCTTCTCCCTGGGATCTTCCCGACCCAGGGACTGGACAAGGGGCTTGCGCGTCTCCTGCACTGTAAGCGAGCTCTCTGCCGTTAGCCATCTGGGAAGCCCTTCAGCTCCACTGGCCACATTTCAAGGGCTCGGGAGCCACAGGTGGTTGCCACCAGGACAGTGCAGATAAAGAACATTTCTATCCAACAGAAAGTTCTAAGCCACAGAGCTGTCCTAGGGACAGGAAACAGGTACTTCTCTTGTAACAAATTTTCACTGAGAACCAACTTTGTGTAGACCCTCTTATGAGCACAAGAGACGATCAACCCCAAGGTCCTACGCTTAAAGGAGCACTGCTATTGTTCTTCCTACAGGTTTCAGGTTTCTGCGTTTCCTCAGTTCTGGGCCCTGAGATGGGTGTCCATTCAACACCACACGGCCTTTGAACCACACTGAGAGCGCTGCGGTGTCCATGGCGATGGTGGTCCCACAGCCCTGAAAGCCAGGGTGGCCGGCGGCCAAGGGACCAGTGGCCTCCCCTGCGCTGGGCGCTGGGGTGTTGCTACCTCTCCATCACCTGAGCATCTCTCCCCTAGGCGACAAGCCTGGGAGGGGAGTGGCTTTTCCCTCATCATGGTTATTCTGTCCACAGAGTGCTAGTCATCACCTAAAAGAAGTCATGTGTCAGAGTTACTCCTCTTACAACCACTAGACAGAAAAGGGTCCTCTGCTGTCGCGAACGTTTTGTGACGCACTCAAATTTTGATGGAAAGGGAATTGACATTAAGAGAAATCACACATGGAAATCCTTGGACACAAAGAAAGGGCTGTAACCCTCAGCCAGGTTTGAACTTCCCTGCTAGAAAATGAAATGTTTTACAAAAGTGATCAATTTCACTTCATGGGCAGTGAGGTTGTGATTAAAGAAGTCTTTTTTTTTTTTTTTTTTTTTTTTTTTTTAATAAAAAGGGCTTTTTCTTGTTTTCCTGTCCTCCAGAGTCCAGACCTTTGTTATATTCCCATCAGGAAACCCCGGGAATGAAAGTTACAGTCGACTTGGGATTATTCATGGGTCACCTGGATCGGTTCCATTTCCTGCCGCCAAGTGGGTCTCCGTCCAATTACTCAGTTCAGGCGGCGAGGGAGGTGGGCTCCCCCCTCTTTCCTTCCCCTCTGGCAGTGAGCAGAAAGGAGGGAGAAACAGCAGAGAGAGAGAGAGAGAGAGAGAGAGAGAGAGAGAGAGAGGGGGGGAGGCATCAGCATTTCAAAGCAGAATAACAGACCAGGAATAATTCAATCACCAAACGACCGGAATTGCTAATGCCTGCGAACCTCCATAGCTCTATTGTTGGATTTTTTTGTGGGGGGGGCGGTCAGAAATGTTTCTGAAAGAATTAAGCAATTTGATTTTTTCTAAACTTTTAATTTATGATGTTATTTTATTTGTGATAGCTCCAGGTGAACTGCAAAGGGACTCTGCCATCCATATCTTTGTATCCAAACTCCCATCCAGGCTGCCACATAACACTGAGCAGAGTTCCCTGTGCTGTACAATAGGTCCTTGTTGCTTACCAATTTTAAATATAGTAGTGTGTACATGACCTTCCCAAACTCCCTAACTGCCCCATGACCCCAAGGAACTAAGCAATTTAATGTCTAAGTAACAAGGACCAACATAGTTTTGCCTTTGCATGAGAAGAGTATGTGGTTATAACTCAATGCAACATAGAAGCAATTAGGTTATTCTTGGGGGTTGAGAAGCTTTCTTTTTTTAAGGCCTGTGGTTGGTTTGTAGGATGTGATTGAATGTGTGACAGAAAGCCTGGCCTTGCCCTTGGACTCTGATTTAGACCGTCATAATGTGCTTCTACTTCCTTTAGGATGATGGGGCAGCTGGGCATGTATGGAAACGTCGCACAGGAAGCAGAGGGAAGCAGAGGAAGCGTATGGATGGTGAGATAAAGCATGGAAACTGTCACAAAGCAGCGTCCTCCCCCTCCCCCCCCCAGCTCCCCATGGGCACGGAGGGCACGGAGCGAGTGGGCCATCGCAGCTTCATCCATAAAGGCACAGTGTGGGCTTCCTTGCTGCCGGCTCGCCTCTGCACAAAGGCACTGTGGAGGGGGTTTCACGATGATGGAGGCTGATTCCTATTTGGATAAAGGTAACAGCTGGTGCAGTGGGAAAGAACCCGCCTGCCAACGCAGGAGACGCAGGTTTGATCCCTGGGTGGGGAAGATCCCCTGGAGGAAGAAACGCAACCCACTTCTGGTATGCTTGCCTGGAGAACCCCCAAGGACAGAGGGGCCTGGTGGGCCACGGTCCATGGGGTCGCAGAGAGCAGAACATGACTTAATGACTGACAACAACATGAATAAACCTGAAGTTGACTCTGCATGTGACACGGCTTCTTTGGGATTAGAAGAACAACAGGAGAGTGGAATTTCCAGCTCCCCTGTGAAGAGCTGCAAATCAGAGGCCAGAATTAACTTGGGGGTCCCTGGGAACACATGGAGCCCCCAGTAACTGAGCAAGGAGACCCTGACTCGCATCTAGGGGCCCGTTGCCTCCCTCCCTCCCTCTGCTCCAGGTGGCTCTGTGGCTCTGCACTGCTCTTCCTGGCTCCACTAATGCAGCCCCAGATTTCCAACACCTACTTTAATTTATGACATGGTTTGGACACACTAGCGGGCAGTGACCTTGGCCCTCACCCTGGAATATTATTTTCAGCACTGCCCTCTGGCTCTCCCACTGCGACCATGGGCAGGAGGTGCTCCATCCAGTCTCGGCCAAGAGGGACAAAGGCCCATGCAGAGCAGTGCGTTTTCCACCCCCAGCTTGGGCGGGTGAGGGGCCCAGTCGGGATGGGGCAGAGGGATGAAGCCAGCCACGCAGAGTTCCTACTTTGAAGATGATAATGCCAAAAAAATGCCTTTTTTTTTTTTTTTCAGGTTGCACTTCTGTGAACCTGACACTCACTCAAGTCTCACCTTTGCGGAGACAAAACCTGCACACGCAGTACTTGAGATGCGTGAAGCTCTGCCTGAGAAGCACCTACGGATAAGCTCGGGTCACACTTCACCCAAAATAGAGCCACACGCCCGAAAAGAGGGGATTCCCAGGGAGTAAAGTCTCTGCCTGCCAATGCAGGAGATGTAAGAGACGTGGGTTCAACCCCCCGGGGTTGGGAAGATCCCCTGGAGGAAGAAATGGCAACCTGCTCCAGGATTCTTGCCTGGAGAATCCCATGGACTGACGAGCCTGGTGGGCTACAGTCCTTGGGGTTGCAAAGAGTCGGACTCGAGGAGGCATGCACGCCATCAACATCATCCTGATGCCTAAAGAGAGAGGGTCAAGGGGACAGTGGTCCACCCTGGAGTGTGATGTTTGCTCCAGTCTTCAAGGACATGGTGGACACAGCCCAGACAGGTGGTGGGGAATAAGCAGACGCCTGCACAGGTGGACCGTACCCACGGGCAGCAACACAGAGAAGCTGGGTCCAGCTGACACACCAAATAATTGAATATGGGATAGAAGTTCCCTATCACGGGGCCAGAAATAAACCCCATGCAACGGGCGACTGCCAGTCAGAACAGTTCCCACGGCAGACGAGAGTCACCAGAGAAAACCCACTCAGGAACGGAAAAGCTCTACCAGTAGACCCAAAAGGAACAGGAGGGTCATTTAAACCAGCGTGATGTCAAAGAACCTATCTTTGTGTGGTTATCCTGCTGCTGTTTTCTCAGGTGATTCTCTAAAACACAGTTGACTACGTACGCGTTGTAAGTAACGTATCTGTAATTTACATTTTTTTAATTGAAAAAATTTCAGTCATGGCCCCAAGTAAATCATATGCAAGATTTAACAGCAGATGAATAAAACTTTGTGGAGAAACAAAACAAAACTCTGAAATCGTGCCGTTTCCTAACAAAATACAGTCTGGTTTTGATCCTTGGTCCCGTAGTACCTTTGTTAAGACTATAAACTCGAATGGTTTAGGTTACAGGCGCCAGAATAACTTGGTTTACCTTTTATTGCTGAGACTTTCAACTCGGAGGCGCCTTTCAACCCGTTCTGGACTGCGTTCTCGTGTCGGCCACACGTGGGTTTGACCACGAGCTCCCCCACCAGCCTAGGCTCCCGCTCACCAGGGAGTGAAGCAAGAAGAACAATGACCTCCTGAGCTTCGGTGTGTGCACGTATCGCTCTGACTGCCTCCAATCCCTCTTCATTTTGGGGGCCCCCCTTCTCTTCTTGGGAGAGACTGCTTCTCTCTCACTGCAGCCTTCTGCTTCCAGTGGGGACTGGATGACAGAGGGCGCGCCCCCACCCGGGGCCCCTCACCCGATCTGAGTCCAGGGCAGGCTTTCCCTGGGACTTGCCAACTGGCGTCAGGCTGGGGGTGAGGAGGTGGGCAATTTTAGCCAAGTGGCTTTTAAATTTTCTTCTTTTCTTCTCATAGCAAAATTGTGAGATAGGGGACGTAGGAGTTGCCGGTAGCGGTGTGTCCAACCACGTGCAGGAAGTCTGTCTGAGCAAAGACAGTATTCAGTGAGAAAAGAAGAGAGGAAGTCTTGTTAGCATTCCGATTTCCGGCTCCAGGGGTCTGTGAGGCTCCATTGCTTCTTTTCATTTGGGATTTCCCCGATGGCTCAGCAAGTAAAACAAAACAAAACAAAACAAAAAACCCACCTTCAATGCAGGAGACACGTGAGACTCGAGTTCAATCCCTGGGCACGAAGATCCCCTGGAGGAGGAAATGGCAACCCACTTTCGTATTCTTGCCTAGATAATTCCATGGACAGAGGAGTCTGTGTTATTTGAGACTGTCAGTAAAATTTTTTTATCCTTAAATTATTTCCAGTTGAGTTTGTTTCTTTAAAAACCAAAGGAGTCGTAACTAACCTATCTGTCTGCAGTGTTACACCGCACTCATTTGTTATAATCCACTCTCATATCTGAAGGAACAAGACTCAGTGAAGTTATCTCAAACCTTGCACTGAGGTGTTGGTATAATTATGTCATTCCCCAGAATATGTTATTAGGAGCCTATATATGTAATTAACAAAGTTTCACGCACACCATCTCCTTTGGTTTCTATAACAAGCCTTTGAAATGGGTTGGACTTGGACACGCATTAGTGTGTTAGCCGCTCAGTCGTGTCTGACTCTTGCAGTTCCCATGGACTGTAGCCCGCCAGGCTCCTCTGTCCATGGGATTCTGCAGGAAAGAATATTGGAGTGGGTAGCCATTCCCTTCTCCAGAGGATCTTCCTGACCCGGGGATCGAAGCCGGGTCTCCTGCATCGCAGGCAGATTCTTTACCACCTGGGAATCCCAGGTTACACAAGCCTTGTTAGCCTTAATTTTAGATGAGAAAACTGAGATTTAGAGACAACAGACAATTTCTCTCCTGTTGGACAATCAGTAAGTGATGGGACAGGGCTTGGACCTGTGCCTTCTGATCTAATATCCAGTGGTCGCTCCAGCCACACCTCACTGTACATCCACACATTCATTGAGACACACACAGACATGCATGCATACCAAGGTTCCAGTCAATCAAAAATGAACATTGAATTCAGCCAAATAACTGTCCTAAGGAATCTTTTTTAAAATATTAAAACATCTTAATATTTTAAAATATTACTGTTTATAATTATTTGTACTTTTATTTTCTCCCAAAACTTTAGAAACCATCTAATTTCTGCAGATCTAACTGTGATAAAATATTTTCCATTATCTTGAGAATTGATAGCATATAAACAGCTTCTACTGTGTCTCTTTTGGTTTTGATACCTAATGAAATGTGAAAAAGCAAGATGACACAAAAGAAATGCAAATGACAACTAATTCAGGGATTAACTTTGGGAAAGTTCCAAAATTAGATCGTGTAATTAGTTCACAGTTTAGAAGACTTTGGTGGAATTAGATTTATGCAAACAAATTCAATTCGCATAGATAGTTTAGGAAGACTGAATGATTTTATAGGTGAATTCTGCTTAAAGTTGAGGATTATATAAGTCTTAGTCCTCATATTCTCTGTATATCAACTGGTTTTAACAATCAAGAAGACCCAAGAACACACATTAAATTATTCACTGGTGGACATGAAAATGGTAGAAGACAGGCCGTGCTGCTGCTAAGTCGCTTCAGTCGTGTATGACTCTGTGCGACCCCATAGATGGCAGCCCACTAGGCTCCCCTGTCCCTGGGATTCTCCAGGCAAGAACACTGGAGTGGGTTGCCATTTCCTTCTCCAATGCATGAAAGTGAAAAGTGAAAGTGAAGTCGCTCAGTCGTGCCCGACTCCTAGCGACCCCATGGACTGCAGCCCACCAGCCTCCTCTGTCCAAGGGATTTTCCAGGCAAGAGTACTGGAGTGGGGTGCCATTGCCAAGGCCGAATCACAGCCACTTTTAAAGATGTAAACAATCCTGGAAGGCAAAGTAGCCAAGGTAGGTAAGCTCCAAACTTGATTGCTTTGGTTTCCACATCTTTGTGCAACACAGTACAGGGCTGAAACAAGCAAAAGTCTCCAGGGGATCACTGGTTTTTAAGTTGTATTTTTTTGTTGTTTCAGGAAATCTTACATAAAAAACAGTCAGAGGTGGGATCGATGTCCTTGCAGGGGTCAGGGAAGGGAACACAGAAGCCCAGGGTGCTGTCAGCCCCTGCACATGACAAGCACCATGAGCCTTTCTCACTTGGAGCATTTACTACTCACCATGGCCCTAGTAGTAACGAACCTGCCTGCCAATACAGGCGAGGGAAGAGACGTGGGCTTGATCCCTGGGTCGGGGAGATCCCCTGGAGGAGGGCATGACAACCCACTCCAGTAGTCCTGCCTGCAGTATCCCATGGACAGAGGGGCCTGGAGGGCTAGGGTCCATAGCGTCACAAAGAGTTGCACACAACTGAAGCGACTTAGCACACAGCACATTAGCTGCATTTAACCATATGTTCAAATCTGGAATATGGTAATCTGATCATAACTTCAGACATTATTCACCAAAATTCCTCCTTGGGTTATGAACATTCAGATCTAAGATGCAACTATGTAGATGACTAACCAGTATAAACAAACAACCCAACGGAGTAAGTCGACTCATCAAATGTTAAAAAGAAGATGTTTACTTTTTTTTTTTTTTTTAACTGAATTGACTGGTTGTCTGTCTATATGACAAAATA
Source organism: Madoqua kirkii (assembly GCA_006408675.1). Classification (NCBI taxonomy): domain Eukaryota; kingdom Metazoa; phylum Chordata; class Mammalia; order Artiodactyla; family Bovidae; genus Madoqua; species Madoqua kirkii. Next base: position 43,063 of record SJYC01101369.1, read on the forward strand.
AAATGATTATTTCATTGTGCAAATATTTTTTGGATGGTTTCCCCCCTGTTTACGCAAACCAGCTATTTTCAGACGAGTTGGTACATGTACACACTGTCAGAGTGTAGAGGAAGAGACAGGTCAGGGAAGTTTTGAATTTGGCATTTAGCCAGAACACTGAATTCAGTCTGGATTCAGGCTCAGCTGTGAAGTGTGTGCCTTGGTGTAGGGCAGTACAGTTTTAGGTTGAAAAAAACATCGTGATATGTAACAGCTGCCACTCCCAGCGCTTCCATAAAAACAGTGGGCTGGCCGGCCAGTTCTCATCATGTGTGAGAACTGTGTGTAAACATTCTGAGACAGGCCGTGTTTTTAAACTTTGCAATGAGTCGGGTGAAGGTTTCGAGGATCAAATATTTGTGAAACAAAACCCACAAACCTGGTGAAATGTGAGACTGGATGTGAGACTGTCGCTTTTAATATTTCAGTTCTGAGTTAAGACTTCATAGAGATGTTTTCATTTATTCCTTGCTGTTTTAATACAGATTCAGATCAGTTCTGGTTTGAGAAAGGATGATGTTCTGCAGTGCTTTTCTATTTGCATGAAACTCCGTGGTAATGAAGCTGAACTGGAGAGAAACAGAGGTTGGATGAAGGAGGCAGGCGCCAAGGTTTTGCGAGGATGAAATGCTAAGAGCTGCCTGTATTTGGTGTGTTATTTAGTTGTATTAAAAATTATAAACTGTTTTCAAACATATATGCATATATATTTAAATTAACCAAAAACTTCAAATTTTGCCTGTATTTCTCCACACATGACCACTTCTCTGACATTTTGCATGCTTTGCTCTGATGCCAGGAGAGGTTTTGTCTCAGGATGATTTGCACACAGGTTTTCCACCCATCCTTGGACCTGAGCATTTCTGTGACCCTGGAGTAGTTTCCATGAAGTTCCTGGAAGGGATCCTCAATCTATAGACACCAAAGAAGCTACCTAACCAGGGACAAACTATTTTTCTTATCAGATTTTATTGCTGATTTCTTATTCCATAATTAATAAATATTTTCTAATTATCATAGAAAATATTGCTCAGCAAGAATAAAATAACAACAAAATAAAAATTCTTTCTTCTAAATCAGTGGTCCTCAACCTTTTTGTCATCAGGGACTGGTTTTGTGGAAGATAATTTTTCTATGCGCTGGAGCGGGAAGGATGGTTTTGAGATGATTCAAGTACATCATATCTATTATGCATTTATTTATTTTATTATTACATCAGCTCCATCTCAGATCATCAAGCATTAGATCCCAGAGGTTGGGGACCCCTGTTCTAAATCTTCCACATTAGAGATAATACTGCTGTATCTTTGGGCATGTACGATTATTTACACAAAATAAATTCCCAGAAATTATGGCCCAAAGGCAAAAAAAATTCCATATCTCTTGATTATCTATTACTATTGAAAGACATAGTAGAAATCTTCTATCAATTAATAGTATTATCGTTAGCATTTGAGAAAGCCTTTTTCCTTGGTTTGTTAACAGTGGCTTATATCATTAAGACATATTTTTCAATTTTATGGGCAAAAAATACTTTTCCTTTTCTTGGACACTCTTCCACGCTGTACAAGGTTTGTCTTTGAAAGGTTATAACCAACAGGGTATTTAAAAAAAAAAAAAGCAAGAGAATTCCAGAAAACCATCTACTTCTGCTTGTCCTCTATGCTTAGATGTTTCCTTTATGTGTTAGTCTCTCTGCCACCACCAGATACAAAAAAATGTATTCCATTTCACATCATGTACGATTATTTACACAAAATAAATTCCCAGAAATTATGGCCCAAAGGCAAAAAAAATTCCATATCTCTTGATTATCTATTACTATTGAAAGACATAGTAGAAATCTTCTATCAATTAATAGTATTATCGTTAGCATTTGAGAAAGCCTTTTTCCTTGGTTTGTTAACAGTGGCTTATATCATTAAGACATATTTTTCAATTTTATGGGCAAAAAATACTTTTCCTTTTCTTGGACACTCTTCCACGCTGTACAAGGTTTGTCTTTGAAAGGTTATAACCAACAGGGTATTTAAAAAAAAAAAAAGCAAGAGAATTCCAGAAAACCATCTACTTCCGCTTGTCCTCTATGCTTAGATGTTTCCTTTATGTGTTAGTCTCTCTGCCACCACCAGATACAAAAAAATGTATTCCATTTCACATGAAACCCTGTTCTAGAACATTCTAGTGTATTCTTGTGCATTCTTCTACAGGACACTGTAGCAAGGGCCTGAACTTTCCTCCCTTAGTGTATTCTGTGTTTTAAAATACAGCTTTTCCCCCCTCTGCACCGAGGTGAATCCAATACAATAATTTCAATCAGGACTTAGCAACTCATGATGGCATTCTCCCAGGATACATATATGTTTTTTAAAGGCTATAATCAATAGACTATTTAAAAAAAAAAGAAAGAGAGTTCCAGAAAACCATCTACTTCTGCTTTATTGACTATGCCAAAGCCTTTGACTGTGTGGATCACAACAAACTGTGGAAAACTCTTGAAGAGATGGGAATTCCAGACCACCTAACCTGCCTCCTGAGAAATCTGTATGCAGGTTAAGAAGCAACAGTTAGAACTGGACGTGGAACAATAGACTGGTTCCAAATGGGCAAAGGAGCACATCAAGGCTGTATATTGTCACCCTTCTTATTTAACTTATATGCAAAGTACATCATGTGAAATGCCAGGCTGGATGAATCACAAGCTGGAATCAAGATTGCTGGGAGAAATATCAATAATCTCAGATACGCAGATTACACCACCCTTATGGTAGAAAGTGAAGAAGAATTAATGAGCCTCTTGATGAAAGTGAAAGAGAAGAGTGAAAAAGCTGGCTTAAAACTCAACATTCAGAAAACTAAGATCATGGTATTCGGTCTCATCACTTCATGGCAAATAGATGGGGAAACAGTGGAAATAGTGACAGACTTCATTTCTTTGGGCTCCAAAATCACAGCAGATGGTGACTGCAGCCGTGAAATTCAAAGAAGATTCCTCCTTAGAAGAAAAGCCATGACCAACCTAGACAGCATATTAAAAAGCAGAGACATGACTTTGCCAACAAAGGTCCGTCTTGTTAAGGCTGTGGTTTTTCCAATAGTCATGTATGGATGTGAGAGTGAACTATAAAGAAAGCTGAACGCCGAAGAACTGATGCTTTTGAACTGTGATGTTGGAGAAGAATCTGGAGAGTCCCTTGGACTGCAAGGAGATCTAACTAGTCCATCCTAAAGGAGATCAGTCCTGAGTGTTCACTGGAAGGGCTGATGCTGAAGCTGAAACTCCAATACTTTGGCCACCTGATGCAAAGAACTGACTCCTTGGAAAAGACCCTGATGCTTGGAAAGATTGAATGTGGGAGGAGAAGGGGACGGCAGAGGATGATTATGACCAACCTAGACAGCATATTAAAAAGCAGAGACATGACTTTGCCAACAAAGGTCCGTCTTGTTAAGGCTGTGGTTTTTCCAATAGTCATGTATGGATGTGAGAGTGAACTATAAAGAAAGCTGAACGCCGAAGAACTGATGCTTTTGAACTGTGATGTTGGAGAAGAATCTGGAGAGTCCCTTGGACTGCAAAGAGATCAAACCAGTCAATCCTAAAGGAAATCAGTCCTGAATATTCATTGGAAGGACTGATGTTGAAGCTGAAGCTCCAATACTTTGGCCACCTGATGGGAAGAACTGACTGATTGGAAAAGACCCTGATGCTGAGAACGATTGAAGGCAGGAGGAGAAGGAGACAACAGAGGATGAGATGGCTGGATGGCATCACTGACTCAATGGATATGAGTTTGAGCAAGCTCCGGGAGTTGGTGATGGACAGGGAGGCCTGGTGTGCTGTAGTCCATGGGGTGGCAACGAGTCAGACCCGACTAAGCTACTGAACTGAACTGATAACAGATAGGAATTTTGGCCTTCTGTGGTGGCTGCACAGACAGTCGGCTCTCCTGTTTCTCATCAAGGTGTGACTCAGATGCTAATGTGAGTCTTAACCGGGTGGTGACTGTGGGAGGCCTCCTTGTGGGGTCTCCTCAGAGCCTCCAGCAGCTTGAAGGATGGGCCTTAGTGGGTTTGAGCCACATACCACCAAGAGGGGTAATGATTCTGTATCTATTTATGCCTTAATTAATGAAATTTGTGTGTGTTTATTTTTTTTGATCAAAGCCATGCAACACAATCACTTTGAAACATTTCCTGAATATTCACACTGCTTTCCTGAGTTTGATACAAAATGCCCTTCTGAAATACCTTCTAAGCCAGGCATTCCCCCCTCCCCTCCAGGGGCAATCTGAAACACTTTTGTGACCCTTTCACTAAATTTTTCTTTAAAACCTAGATACAGTCAGGTGCCTATGCCTTCAGAAAAGAAATAAGGAACTATGAATAATGCTGAGCTGATACAATTCCCTGTCTTTGCATCACATGAAAGACTGTTAACAATTTCTCTGTGAACAGTTTTTGTCTTCATTTTTAATGATGAAACTGATTTTAAAGACACCCTGGTTGTAAGCTAAGCTAAGAATATGTAATGCTTAGATCATAACAATAGTTACATAAATAGACCATGGTCAATTATTATTTGGACTTTCAATAACTAAGACTCAAGCAATCAGATTTTTTTTTTTGTATGAGAATTAGGAAACCATGTCTGTATCTTACCCTAAATGTGAAGTAGACAGATAAGAATCCAGAATTAACAACTAATTTTCACGCCGGTGAAACAACTAGTCTGTCACGCCAGTGTGTAGGGGAGTCTTCTCTGTGTGGAAAGGGAAGTTGGAGACCCACACTGGGCTCTGTCCCCTGCCCTGGAGCTGCAGCGAGGCTGTGAAGGCTGAGACAAGATTCTCAGCCTTCTTTACACCTTCTGAAGATAACTGCCGAGAGCCAGGTCCGGTACGTCTCAAATTCATCACGAAGTTTCAAAAATAACAAACACGACCTTACTCTTTTTATATATTACGACTTACAAATAAATACCAGGTGAGGGCTAATGTTTTTTACAAAAGAAAAAAGAAAGTACACTTTTAAACTTAACACCTGAGGCACAAACATTCTAGATGGTTACAGAGCCAGCAGTTGGTGCGAGCAGGGTCTTGACCCTCTGCTCCGGCATTCTGTGTTCACAGGAGGACAGAACAGAAGATGATTAAAGGTTGGAAAGATGACTGTTCCTGGCAGTGTGGTATTAAGGCCATTAATACGTCTGCATTTCAGCTCCAGTGTGCCCATACATTATTCCATCTATTAAAATATCATAAAGATTCCCTATAATTAAAGATGACTTAGAGTCTAAGCCAGAACTGGATGTAATTTCATGCAAACACATTTAGGGTGAATTCATTTTAAAGTAGAATTTAGCCAGTCTAATGAAAACATAATCTAATGGGCACTGAAAAAAAAAAA